>JAGDQP010000620.1:50116-151557 GCA_022664845.1 Lepisma saccharinum | reverse complement strand
TTTAATAGTTTTATGAGCCTGGAAATACTTCAAACGGTGTGTGTGTGGGTATAAGGTTGTGAGAAAGGCCAACACTAGCTTAATAGTTGGGGTCCTCTTTTGGATCCAATCCCATAATGAATCTCGAAGCCTGAAGAAGCTAAACTAGGTAAGTTGGTATTCGCGGAATACTGTAATAAGTTTGAACCGTCAGAATATCGGTAGTGGGTGCTATTTATTCCAGTTTCGGTGGAGGATTAGTTCCATCTATTTACCCCTCATTGAGCAGAAAGTGCAGAAGGAGGCGGAGAGGCGAGAGAGAGAGTCATTACACAGTTCACATAAATCCAACTGCCGGATTTCTCTGCTCAGGCCGTCGTCATCGATAAATTACAAATCCTCCCATTGGTGGGGTAACAATCGACTGTAATAAATACTTATCCCTTTCTTCTCAGAAAAAGATTATTTGAGAGTCGAGAAAAAAATAAACAGTGAAATGCCGAAACAAACCACAGGCATTACACATTACACCCTCACACACTGAATACAAAAATTCCAAAAGCTTGAAAATAGTCCGGTGTCTATTCAGTTTATACTGAGAATTAAGTTGACGAAATAATTGCTCTGTGCACAATGACATGGAACTGCAAGTATCAATTACTGCTTCGACTTCGTTCCCGAAAATCTTAACTTTCACGAAGACGGCAATCGTGTTCGAGTCTTGCTGCCGACCATTCCTTGCACTTGATTAATTTCGTTTCCTGCGACTGGGAAAATTAAAGTTCACATTGGCTCTATTCCATGAAGAACTACACTGACCTTGGTTATTAGTAGGTCTGGAAGCAGTTCGCACTTCAGACTGTTTATATCGATCGATATCAGTTGCCGCACACCTACCAAGTTCCGATACGGAATCCACAGATTGTCTGTTATATCGCCCATATGACCAAACACTACGCTGAACTTGCTCATATTTTAAAAGTTCGTCACACAGTATAGCCAACGAAGCAATTATGTCATATTTGAATACAGCTTATCGTACAGTATGATCGATACCGCATATGATCATGTTAATTAACAATGATTCATCTATCTCCCCATACAAAACACTAAATGCTTCACCAACATTGTTTACAAATTCAACAGGACTTTCGTGCCGGTATTGCAGACGAGAAACAAACCTATCATTCAATTCACGAAGTTCTAAACTAGATACAGATCGTGAAATCATTATATTACATACACGCTGCCAATTAGATTCAACACCAACCAATGAAAGTAACAACTTATTTAATGTGCCTCCAACTTTTGGCAATATACCCATCAAAACAGCATACGTTAGAAACAAATTCAATTTCGTAATCCTATATACAGAGAGCATAAATTGAAACAACTTGTTTATGTCTCTTTCATTACATACAGGAACTGATTGTAAGTAATCACTGAATGCTTTTAGAGAAGCATCAACTACTAATTTATTCAAAGACGTTGGCAACGACTCAACACCCTTTTCCGGAACAGACACAAAATCAGAAGTTCGTGTTGTAGCTTGACCTAGGTCAACAACACGATGCACTCTTTTATCTCCAAGATTGCCTGAATTCACAAATTGCTTGCAACTACTATCAATGTTCTCAGCTGGTTGTCTAAACAAACGAGTTGAACTACGGGTTGGCATACACACAGTTGACTGACCTTGACTACTAGTAGCCAACACCTCAGTTGTTAACGAAGTGTGTTCGTCCAATCTCGGTAAAACTGGCAATTTATTACGCGCAGTTAGCAAAGCTTTACACCTCTCGTATCTTTCTGTCCTTTCAGGGAAACTCCAAACATCAATATTTTTACCATTATTTTATTGGATAAATCTAATGGTAATTGTTGATTACCCTCTTCCTTTTCCAAACTAGCAGTAGCAACAGAGGCTAAACATTTCCAACCGGGAAATGTCCGGGTAATCAGGAAGGGGTTCGGTCATGCACGCCTTCTCACTTCTACGTACGATCCCGTCAATCGCCTCGTCAAGTTGAACATGACCCTCAGCTACGACACTACGGGCATTTACAAATTCGTCAATTCTCTGATCATCCATATTCATAACGGACGTATTCAATACTATACAAGAAAACTTAATAAATATTAAGTACAGTAAAACATTGACCAATCTCACTCAAACATAACATCACACCCAAGAAATTTACAGTAGAATTTCTGCTACTTTTTAACTCAAATACACTAATACAGACGTTCTGAAAATTACGACTACGGCAAATCATATAATTAATACTGAAAACGATTATCACAACAACTCCACCACTAACTACGTCTCTCCGGGAATCGAACACAGATAACTCCACCTCGACTTCAATCCCGTAAGTTTGAGAAACGAGTTGGATTTGTGTGAACTGTGTATTTATTAATAATAATGGAGTTTTTTTGGAATAAATGGATGCCAAAGAGTACATTAATTGATATTTGTGTGTGTAGCTACTGGGTAGTAGTTAGTATGAGGTGACTGGTTTCTGTTGTGACGTTTTATATGTGGGGAATATTTTTTAATCTTAAATATGCATGCATTTTAGAATATATGTGGGGGGTATGCGGTATTTTTTATGGTGCGTCGTCTGTGCTGTCGTGTGGTAGATTAGTTTTTTTTTAATTAATTTAGTTACTCGGAAGAATCAATTTGCACTATTATTGTATTCAGTATGAGTGAGAATATTGTTATTTATATGGATGGATGAGTGAGTTTTGGAATTTTTGTATTCAGTGTGTGAGGGTGTAATGTGTAATGCCAGTATTTTGTTTCGGCATTTCACTGTTTAAATTTCTCTCGACTCTCCTCTCAAATAACTTTTTTCTGAGAAGAAAGGATTATGAATTTATTACAATCGATTGTTACCCCACCTGGTGGGAGGATTTAAAATTTATCGAGGAAGATGGTCTGAGCAGAGGAATCCGGCAGTTGGATTTGTGTGAATACAGGGGACATATGTATAATTGTGAAGTGGACGAAGGTATATTTGTGCATGGGTATTGAGTCAAAGCCGAGTCGTATATTTAACCGATTCGTTAGCAGCCATTGTTATATGTGCCAGGATTATCTGAATCCATATTTGCTATTTAATCTTCAGTTGATATTTGCCAATCCAGTATTACTGCGATCCGAATTATTGGGGAATTTATCAACGGAAACGGATTGGCAGTACGAAATGATAGTTCAGATCTTGGATGTGTTCTACATTTTTCGATTCTTCAGTTCTGAAACATGTGCTTACGTGTTTGCCAAGATGGGACGCCATAATGGTAAGGTTTCAGAACTTGGATAATTTCAGGTTTGTTCTTGCTAGTTTGGTAACTTTCTTGTTTGAAAATAAGTACCAATTTTTCTGGTATTTTATTAATTTCCATACAGACACGTGAAGTGGAATTTATTACAAGGCCATTTCGAATTTTGATTAGTAAGATTAAGTTAGAATACCAGGCGAATGCTATCCCTAGTTGTATGGTACCTAACTCTTGCTTGCGATTATTCTTTTTCAGTGAATCGATTCTTTGTTAATTTTGATATTGAATTTGACGCTTTCATTTCGGTAATTAGATTTGCTTATCAGATAGATCTGCGATACGATAGTTTAGGTTTGATTATTGAATCTGAACTCCAGTTCGTACTCCAAGGCCATTTCAGATTTGAAAGTAAGAGCGTTGCATTTCCTTCGTTTTGTAGCATTATACTACTTAGTAGTAGGCAAAATGCTCGGCATCAGTGTGTGTGCGTATGTATAACAACTGCCAGGCCAATCTTACAGTCTTATCTATTGTTAGTCATTCAGTTAATGATATATTTTCTGAGGGTACTTTTATTTTGTTAGTCGCTTATTTCTTGTATGAAAGTAGATGTTCTACGTTATATAATGTATGTATTTAATCCAGAAATGCTGTTATGCCTTTGGCCTTTTCCTCAAGTTAATTAAAATAATCAGCAAATCTATTCATTATATTTAATTTCTGGAATCCGTTCATTTAATAGTTTTATGAGCCTGGAAATACTTCAAACGGTGTGTGTGTGTGTATAAGGTTGTGAGAAAGGCCAACACTAGCTTAATAGTTGGGGTCCTCTTTTGGATCCAATCCCATAATGAATCTCGAAGCCTGAAGAAGCTAAACTGGGTAAGTTGGTATTCGCGCAATACTGTAATAGGTTTGAACCGTCAGAATATCGGTAGTGGGTGCTATTTATTCCAGTTTCAGTGGGGGATTAGTTCCATCTATTTACCCCTCATTGAGTAGAAGGTGGAGTAGGGGGCGGAGAGGCGAGAGAGAGTCATTACATTGTCCACCACAAAACTCCTAAGAGACGAGTTAAATTTCAAGGGAAATTAATTTTGTTTTATTCAAAATATTGGCCATCGACTTCTACACATTTCGCCCATCTTTCAGGTAATTGATGCATACCATGCCAGAAAAACTGCTTGTCTTTTGCCGCAAACAATTCGTCGAGCCATTTTCCAACGTCATCGAAATTGCTGCAGTGATGCTCTGCGACTGCGTTCCCCATTGATGCGAAGAGGTGATAGTCAGATGGCACCAGGTCTGGGGAGTACGGCGGGTGCGGAAGGATGTACCATCCAAGCGATTTCAAGGTGTCTTTCACTGATTTTGCTGTGTGAGATGGGGGATTGTCGTGTAACACAATCACTTTGCCATGTCTTCGGGCCCATTCCGGTCGTCTTTCGATCAATGCATGATTTAAATTAATCATTTGTTGTCGATAGCGTTGTGCATTAACGGTTTCGCCGGGATTCAAGAGTTCATAATACACAATACCGCTCTGGTCCCACCAGACACAAAGCATGGTCTTCCTGCCGAAGCGATTTGGCCTTGCTGTTGAAGGACAGGCTTCACCAGGTGAAAGCCACGATCTTTTCCGCTTCGGGTTTTCAAAATAAATCCATTTTTGGTCACCCGTCACAATTCGATACAAAAAGGATTTTCTTTCGTGGCGTTGAAGCAGCATTTCACAAAGGACTTTGCAATTTTCCATTTGACGTTCATTCAAATCGTGTGGGACCTCTTTACCCAGTCTATTAATCTCCCCCATTGCTCGTAAAGGTCTGCTGATTGTTTCTTGTGACACATTTAATGCTTTTGCCAATTGCTGTAGAGTTTGAGTTGGGTCATCCTCCAATAACGCCTGCAATTGCAGGTTTTCGCACTTTTGTGGTCTACCAGAGCGCGCACTGTCTTTCACATTGAAATCATCACTTTTAAATTGTCGAAACCATGTCTCACATGTTCTAATCGATGGAGCGTGTTCATCATATGTTTCTACCAGCACACGATGACTTTCAACAGCCTTTTTCTTTTGATTAAATAAGAAAAGCAATGCGTGCCGCAAATGTTCTTTTTCAGGCACAAACTTCGACATGATCACTGAACGATAAAACAAAGACGGTAGTGTTTGGCGGACTTAACTTGTGTGTGTTTGTAGTTTAATGTCAGACGAACAAAATAACGTATGCGTCAAATGAATACGCTGCGTACTTTTAGCTGGCGCCCTCTCTTAGGTATCCGGAAATTACTTATGCATACACCTGGTAGTAGTGAGCACTGGGTGAAAGGTATAGAAATTGTTTCTGATTATATTACCATTTTGATATGCATTTGTATGCATTTAGTTTACAATTCCTTCATTATTTCAAAACAAAGTGGGTGTTTTGAGGCTACTTCATCATTATCCCATATTAATATCACATAACATTATATCTCACAATAATACAATTACGGCACAGCTGACTTCAGAAATGTGTTTCCAATAATCTTCTAGCCCAGAATGATATATTACACGACCCCCTTCCCATTTAAGAAAACCAATAGAGATTCATTATGGCGGACACAAGATGGCGGCCGTGAAGAACATATCTTCCAACAGGTGGTGCCTTTCACCCAGTACTCATTACTATGTATTTTCTTTCCATTTTCTTCAGTATTTTACAAATATAAAGGCATTTTTTACTTTTTTTCACTCTTCAGAAACAAGAATCTGACTTTGGTATCCTCGAAACCTCCCAAAGTAATTGCTCTCGAGCTGCCAAAATTTGCATGTGCACATATTTGTACATTCTAACCATGACGTATCAGTATGTTTGCCTGTAAGTAGTCTTATTACAATATTCCTTTGTGTCACGAGTTAAGATGATTTTCCTGGATTTCCTCAACATCTTCTTGATGGGTGTAAAAGATTTGTTGTTTTTTACTGAAAGCTTCTTTGTTATTTCTATGCTTACTTTTTCACAACTGTTCTTATATTATATAACTTCACAAATACTTCAAACTTGTTACCCATAATACACAAGCAAACTATCGTACCTCCATCAAATAATTAGGAAACACCCTTCCTAACTCTCACAGTAATTACCGAAATTGAAGACATGTCTTCTGTATACGCTGTACATGTTGTAATGGTAATAGAAATTTGTTGTTATATGGTTATTAGTTTTTAAAATGTTGGCTAACGAGTGCTCAATCATTAGGCTAAACTACTTTGGCAGTAATAATTTATACTTTCCGCAAAAATGTTTGCAACGATTCCAAATATTGATTTTACAAGTGTGAATATTTCCTAAGTAATGACTTGTCTTAGTCAAGCAAGTGACACATAAGAAGTAAATTTCTTTAAGTTTTCTCATATTTCATTTCTGCAAATATTTTCAGACAGTTAAGTAAAATGTACACCTAATATAAGAGTTTACACATGAGTTTGTTCATTCAATAGTGAATATTTTTTTCTATTGTAACGTTCTTAACGTTCCATGTAAATTTAGTGGTTTCGCTTAACCTGAATTACCTAATATCGAATCACCATTTTGGCTATTAATTTTATATGTTATGGACACAAGAAAATAATTTATATATCGTTTTTATTCAATAATAAGAATTCTCAAACAAGTAAGATTAAAAGGAATACATATTAAAACTATCGCTATAAGCTTGGAAAATTGTAAAACAGCGATAATTCTAAATACACAAGAAAATTAACATGTGCGTGTATGCAAACATACTTAATCTGGAAAGTAAGATTTGAACATTGTAATTCATAAATGTATGCATTACGCTTACTCATCTTCACTACTAATTCTCTTTTGAAACCTTCTTCTCCACCTGCAGAACGCCTTCAGCCAGGCGGGCTATGGTACCCATTTACCTTGCCCTTTGTTTGCACGCCTTGAGAGAGGCGGGCAGTTATTACTACTGGTGGTCAGTGGTTCACAACCTTTATCGAGTTGCAGTACGCCTTCAGGTAGGTGGTAGTTGTTTCCTTGTTTCTTCACACCTTCAGCCAGGCGGGAAGGGGTACTTATCCATCCATGGTGTACTGTACGCCTTCAGGGGAGCGGGCGTATACTCCTGTGCCAGGTTCTCAAGTCCTTCAGACAGGCATAATGGGGCCTTCAACCAATCCTAACAACGATTGAACGCCTTCAGACAGACGGGCGGTCGTTTGCCTTGCTCTTGTATACCTTCAGACAGGGAGACAAGAGAACTCATCCATTCTTGGTATATTGCACGCCTTCAGGTAGCAGGTGTATACTATTCACCCTCTATTTTGAAGTTTCTTTTCCGTCTGCCTTCATTTACTACTAATTAAGATTTGCCTTTCAGCAATTGTGATTAGCGTTCGGTAATCCCACACCCAGAAGCCGTGGCGGAATATTGAGAGAATATACTGAGATGCATCCATTAGACCTTCCTCTGGGGCATTACATATTTGGCTCCCAGCGTTTGTGGCATCATCAGAAGGTGATTCTCCTCCGGGAAATTACACTATTAAAAAATAAACCTCATTCTTGATTTGTGTCTAGCAAAACGTGTAAGAGTACAAATTCCAGTCTAAGTTAAAAAGACGAAATATCTTCCAATACGTTAGAACTATAACTATGTTATTTGTTTTGCTATACATTAAGTCACTACGTGAATTCTGATGGTGCTTGGAATGTCTTTAATTGCAATGAACACTTTCCATCGTTAATAGTTTTATATTTCTTGTACGCTTCATATGAATCAGCTTCACCTGCGATTACTATTTGAAGACACCACAGCACACACATTTGAACACAATTTGCATATTTCTATATGCGATTATTTTTACCTAAGAAAGAAGACAACATTTCGCGTAAGAGCGGATAAGAATTTTGATTCTACGATTCGCTTACGTAATTTCTTTCTTTTAAACTTCAATTTATTTCCCATAAATGTTACATAGTAATAAGCATCAGCTTATCTGATAAGTAAGTTCGTATATTTGCACCGCGAGGAAAGAAAGATAACTTACTTGGAACACTGCCATTAGTCAGAAAAATAGTCTACACCGGACTCCACAGCACTCTGCTACCTGCTAAACAGTTTTTAAATCCCCCGCTGAAAGAAGTCACCGGTTTTAGAGGCAAAGTACTGGATCACACTATTCGTCGCACATCATCCTTGTTTTGTAGTGTTTCCCCGGAAATATGGTTTCGTAGGCTGTGAAAAAGACAGTAGTATGTTGGTGCAAGATCTGGTGAAAACGATGGATGCGGAGGTTTCTCTAACCCACATTCCTTGAATTTAGCATAGGTCATTCTTGCCCTGTGTGGGTGTGCGCTTTAACACTGTTGAAGAGCACACCCTTGCGATTAACCAGAGCAGGACGTTTCTCCAACAATGTACTGCGTAGGCGTTCAAGCTACTGACAGTAAACATCTGTATTGATAGTTTGGTTACGTGACAAGAACTCAGAACTGTGATTTATTCCACAGTTAATCCACCAAACACTCAATATCGTTTTGCAGGGGTGAAGACCTTCTTTCGGTACAGTTCCTATGCCTCCTTTAGATACCCACTGTCGTTTGCATGTAATGGTATAGTAAAGGAACCACTTTTTATCCCCTGTCACCATTCTGGCCAGACATAGCTCCCGTCTGTGACTTGTGACCAGCAAAATACAGATGTTAACTCGCTGCAGACTGTGTTGAGGCGTTAACGTATGGAAAACCTATTTTCCGAGTTTCAACAAGTACCTAAGATCCTGCAGATGACAGTGAATGGTCAAATACGTGACACGGAGTTCGGTGCCCTGTTCTTCAACAGTTTCTCTTGGATTTGCCTCTACCGCTACTAGCAGGTCATCGTTGTCCAACTTCCCAGATCTCTCTTCCCGTAGCTTATTGGTGGACTGGTGTCCCCAGACCGAAACCGCTCCAACCTCCTCTCGCACTTTCTCACATCAGCAGCACCCTGACCACATATAGCATTGAAGTTTCGGTCCGGTGCTCTGGTTGGATGTCCCTGATGTCATCCATACAGCATGATATGTCATACGTGGCCCTCCTACACTGCCATGATCAAACATAAGCCTTTCTACCAAAACGGGGAGTATATCGTTCTCCTTCTACACACTGCTGCACAATCGCGTGCCCTATATGATTCAGCTATGGCATGTGCCCTCTACTTCACTATTGGCTCGTCAAATGGCTTCATTGCAGCGGTCATCACACATACGCCACTACTGATGGGATAACACGATACAAGCAATACATTAACCTTAGAAAGTGAATGTAGGTGCAATATATGTGATCTGACATCACTGTTGTGACGTAAAGGGAATATTCGTATGGTCACTTTATCTTAAATATTGCATTATAGGTCAGTTCGCTTGACTTTTTCGAGCTGATAATTGCGATGGATGTTGTGTTATCCAGACCAGGAAATAAAGTCTAGAACCTAATACGTAATGTTTACATATGCTTAGATTTCAACATAAAATATTAAACGAAATACATTTTGAAATACACGAAATAAATTTCACGAACATATTACGCGAAATACATTTCAATATAATGTATTACACGAAAATACCGTCATTTGGGTTTACTTCGAACATGCGGGAAGACTTCCGGCAGTTAATCGAATTAGCTTTTGAGTGTCTGTTGCTGTCGGAATATTTCGAAGAAGGAACAAAGTTTAAAAATATATCTTGTAGGCGGTTTCTAGGTAAAATTGTTTTTCAGTCAATTGTCACAGTGTGAGTGAAACAATCTGTCGTTGTTGTCTCGCGTAATTTTTCCAACTTTTGAGTGATATCGGCAAAATCTGTCTGTACAGAAGGGTTCGTGGGGTGGCGGTGTATTTTGAACATCGAAATTGTTCGTTGTTGAAACAACACCGATATCACTTCTCTGTTGGCCCTTACCGACGAAAACACAAAGTTTCTTCATTAAAACTTTCAGCGAAATGTGGCGCGACTTCGGACATGATTCAAATATACAAGAATATTGTAGGAGGGTGGCCTTATCAACATTACAACAATGAGAATCTGCAGAAATGTATTCGTGCTACTTTTTTTAAAGGAAAATGACGATTAAACAAGCTGCCAGTTAATAGCAGATCCCAAAACGTACTCTGTTTGACAAGATTAGAAAGAAACATCTAGGTCATCAGGGGGAAGACAGAAATGTCTGACAGATTAGGAGGTAAAAATGTTGTACTTGGGCTTTCGAAATGTGCTGAATCAGATTTCCCATTTAAAACATAAGACCTACAGATCTCATTTAAGAGTTATCTGAATTGAATTGGTTGAATTAAAAAAAACGATTAATGAATAGTTGCCCCGGACTCGAATTGTTCTAATGCTTCGTTTGTTTTATTATTAATTTGGTGACTTGCAGCAGTATATGCATTTTTTTATGTCATGATTGTAACCTGTAAGTGAATTTAATAAATACACGTATTGTAGTTGTAACAAAATTTAAAATAATAAACATATTAAATATAAATTAAACATTAAAAATAATAAACATATTAAATATAAATTAAACACATTAAAAATAATAAACATCTTTAATATGTAACGCTATTCACTTTCAAATACACTGAAGAGGGTACATAATCGTTGAGATGTGTCCGATGACACCTCTGTTACAAGACATAGATCGGAAAAGCGGACAATTCCTTGTGTCCGAATTCGCCAAACTTTATGGTTCGGCTTCGGACATTGATTATAATCAGTGTCCGAAGTCACCCCAAATGACGGTACTATACTAGCGTAGGTTTGACTTCAATAACAAACTTGTTGTAGTATATTTTACGTGCATTTAGTATTAGTGGAACATTTTCGTATGCTGAGATTTGGTAATTACTAAGAAATTGACAAGTATGAAGCTATAAATAATGATGAGGATACTTTGCGGATACTAGCGGAGGACTCTGATTTAGCAATGGAATGTAACGTTGATTTTACATTTGATGTAATGTTTGTAACGTGTAAGCACACGCATATTTTATAACAATTTCAAAACAGTAAATTGCTTATATTAAAGTCTTTTGAAAGACAGATACATTAATGTCTATGTTAACTATAAATCTCTAGGCAATAAATAATATGTACGTAAACCGTATGTACGTTTACATCTAATAGGACGTCATTGATGTTAAATTTTCTAGGGCTACATACATATAATACTAAATGAGTTATTTTTCATAAATTTTATTTTTAAAAAAACGAAGTTGTGGTTTTACAATATATATTTATTCTTAATGAAATGAAACCTCAGTATACATTTCCATACAATACGAAACAAAAGACTTAGTATTAGCAATAAAATATACACTGGGACTAGTGCCTATAATTTTTAGTGAGCATTTATAAACATTAAAACCTCAAAGAGACTATTTATATACAAAGGACCACACAGAAGAAAAAATGCACATTGTCGCGTCATACATTTTAAAACAAATCTTAAGAAACAACTTAATAATACAGATTTATTATAGACTCATTTATAGCATTATAGATTGAAGTAACGCGAATGAGAGTCCCATAATATTCCTAAATTGAAACATGCTTTACAAATTATACTAGGTATTACATACAGAAATAAATGGAACCATTTTTTTGGAAATTTCAAACTACTAGCTTTTTGCTTCATTATATACATGATCATAAATACAATACTTGGAATCACTATACTAATCATTCCTCCCTAAGTTAATCATTCCACAGGAAGGCCCACACATATGGTAACACTATATACAATAATCACTAAAAACTAAATTTTATGGTAAGATATCTTTAAAGATGCAGGCGCAAGTAAAAACAAATATTTAGTAGAAAAGAAGTTTTATGGTAGAAATGAATACTTAAAAATGCGTAATAGAAATGTATATGATTCAGAATTGGAGTTATTTATTGTCGTTACAATTTATGTATTTCTACTTAATTATTGTTGGTAATTTATGTTTATTGATACAATGCATGTTAGTAGTTTTAAATATTTTTTTTTACAAATATAAGATGAATCACATACCTTAAATCATCTTTTATTAAAATTTATATGTTGTAAATGCCTATTTCTGGCAAAAAAAATTATACATAACATTCTGCATACTAATGTGCTTGGATATTAGAGTAACTAAATAAAAATATGTATTTCACGAATGAAACAAATTTTAGTATACCACTCGTGAAAAATACTATAACCTTTCTTTTAAATCTTAAGATGTGTTTAAATCTTAAGAAAATTCTAACAGTTCGATGCATATATATTTCTAAGAGCATAATATTTACAAAAAAATATTGCTTCTTATTTACTCAAACGACATACATGAACCATTACTGTCCAAAGCAAAACAGAAACATTTTCCAGGAAGACAAAATTTTGCAAAAACTCATTTTCTTGTTTACTCTTCGTGTAGCACATTTTATAATAAACGATCGAATTACCATATGAATATTGCAAATATTAAATAAAATCTTCGCTATTCAGATTGTTAATACATAAGTGATATTTAGCTGTCAACGGTTATTTAGGTGGTGATTCATTATGTAAAATTTATAGTGATGTTTCCAAAACATACTAAAGTTTCCAAAACTTCATATTGAAATGCAAGCACAAAATAAAGCAATAATATATTATTTTATTATTGTTTCTTCGAAAAAGTGTTTTTTCACGTTTTCATAACCATTAGAAGGGAATAATGAAAGTCAGTCGGAATAATGAAAATTTGAGTGATATAACAGTAATGTATGAAAAGCAATTAAGAAGCAGATCAATATGTAAAACAAATATTTTGTAAAGAACAATAGTAAGTTGTATTTAGAAAGATGAAAGATCTGGATTTTGCTTAAAAGATCGCGTAAAACATTTTAGTCCTAGTTTATTACGGATTTTTGTTGTATGTTGTTCAACAATTACATAAACATGTAAAGTATTTAACAAAAGGAAGTAATACAAATAATATGAATTTGTATTGGAGCAATAATTTGTCTACGAAACAAGTAGAAAATTCCTTTGTTGGAACACAGCTAGCTTGAGTGACATTTTGAATTTCAAAACATCAACTTTTCGACACAAAGAACTGTTTACTTCAACCTATGTTCTTACAGATAGATTTCGGAAACCCTAACTTGGTCTAGTTTCCTGTACAGTTGCTACTAACTTTATATATTTATTTATCTATTGGAATATCATCATTGTTCCAAAGACTTGGTTTACACACCGTAAATAGTTACCTAGCACACGCGATATAATCATAACATTTCTTGTACCTATTGGATTATAATATTAATAATCGTGTTCTGCCATTTTGATTACAATCGCCAGAACTTTCCGAGAACGTGCGTAGCCTCCACTAATTTCTGGTACAGGATTTCCACTAGTAGTCCCTACAACAACGTGAGGAAATTTCCTGTCTGAGAGCTTCTTCACTTTATTTGCTTGTTTCCCCATGTAACAAGTCCATATCATGCCTTCCCATTTGACACACCACACGTGATATGAACGTATGTCTACATTTGTTACACGTATCACCCTATTGCTTACTTTTGAACAAATAGAATTGATGGAAACTTGTGGCTGTGACGTATTAAGAAACTTTGTCTCAGGACATTGTTATGACGTATCATCACATATTGACGTCGAAGGCTAATGAAGAGGAAACTGGTTAGGAACGACCTCTTGAACATAATTTTTATGCGAGTCTGTCTATCTTTCTGTCATTAAATCACCAGATGTTTCCACGTCTTCTTCAGTGTCGATACTTTCTACCACATTAGGAAAGAGAGGGGTTCCGTAAATGAATCTTCACATTACATCTGAAAGGAGTTTCGTATGCTGAGTTTTTGCCTGTATGAAAGGATCTATTTATCACTAGCTGAATGAATCGAGCTGCTCTCAGTAGTCATGTAGCCTAAGACCTTAGACACGTTTATCCAAGGTTCTAAGTTTGAAATCCATTTGGTGCATGAATGTTTCTCGATCTTGGAAACATAACAGCTGATTGAATTTAGACGGGCCAAAGTTATTATTTACTAGAATGACCCAAAATATAATATTTAAACTAATCAAAGATTTTCTAGAGCTACTTATGTCCTGGTTCAACCTTCCAACATTACATTGCCATTGGCTGTGCCGTCGTTTCTCATAAACAATTATTAAATCAGACCAATAGTATGTCAGATTGGATACAATGCATTTTGTGAATTCTATTCCCTTTTTAGACTTTGTATCCAATAAATTAAAGGTCACCATAACGGAAAGTATCCAATAAATTAAAGGCCACAAGAAGGGGAACATACTCGTTTGGATTTGGTTGAAAGTCAGTAAAGTGAACCTGGTATCTAGGATTGAACTCAGAAGAAATGATTGCCTTCACAGACATTTTTACTTCTACCTGTTTCGTTTTCTGGCAGGGTTCATGTTTAATGAAAAACTACAGATTATGCCGTGTACTGCTTCCGTATTTCACCGATAGTTCTTTCCACATCCGATCACGTCCCGCATGCCGGTTTGATACATGCGGGTCAAGAAGAGCGCTGAAAAGATCACTATCGGACACAGAGAATATAAATCTACTACTTAATTCCTTTACTGGCAATATTAATTTTTAATTCGTTTTGCAGTTTTCATGCCATATCTTTCTTGTAACATATGATGTTCAGATTCCTTTGTTTCTAAATGACTGCAAAATTCACTCTTGTTATACGATATTGATATAGTTCGTACCTTTTTCACACACTGTTTTTCTAGTTCTTAATGTTTCTCTAAATAATGTTCAGTCATGGGTTTCTGGCTCCGAGAAGAAGCAAGGAAGAAGCATATTGTTTGATGGCAAGGAAGTAGATGCGAAATAAGGAATTTCCATTGATAAAACCTACTTTACCCATTAAACGTTCGGTAACGTTAACAATACCTAGACAAAGTAGTACTGACAATTATAAACATTGCCATTATGTTCAATGTCTAGGCATTCTCCACCGTACCTTATTTTCCACTTTGCCAGGAAACTTGTATGCATAATTTTATAATGTATAATTCTGGTATTCCAGAAAAGAAAATAACTCAATTCGGACCTTTGTAAGTATACCTTATTAAACCTTATTTATAAATATAGCGGGCATGATAGCTTTCCTGTAAACATTTTGCACTTAATCTACTCGCACTGTAGATACGAATATATAACCCATAGTACTGTTTAGATTGTAATGTTCACTTAGCTGTCTCGAGTTTAATTAATATTCTTGTGTTTGTTGGATACATAAAAGCAAAACATTCCATCTAAACGAAATGTTCTTCCAGCATTCATATGATTGTCTAAGTATATATGTTACATTTACTATGGATTTAGAAACTCTGAAGGTGGAAATTACTCAATTTATCCTTTGCAGAAAATAAAAAATGGCCTAATCAGTATGAAATAGAGAAGCTCCACAACACTCATTATGCTGGCTCCCAGAAAAAGACCAAACACCCCACCGATGGAAACTAGAAAGATAGATAAAATTATATTAATTAATTAAAAATAGAAACACACTGCGTAAAAATATTTTAGATATTCTTCCTATATATGGCCTCAGTTTCATGTAAAGTTTTGAAACTTTAAAAATACTGGTGTTACACCCAGAATTCTGTAACTCGCCGAACTCACCTAGCAGCTCGTACACTTAATTACAGGAGCTGGATAGTCAAGAGACAAATTCAAAATTATCCTTTTCTGTTGAGGCACCTAACGATAAAGTAGGCAAACTTTATCCATCTATGGTGTAATCTATTAGCAGTGATATATTCTACAAGTATTGTAAATTTTTCTGGTAATTTTAATATCGATATAAACTGATCTAACCTAAATTGCATTGCATTTCAGATTACGAAAATAATGCAATACACCCTGAATTCCCTGGCAAACCTCAGTTAGGATGGGCGGGGTTAGCAGGACGCTAACATGGGCCATATTAATAGTGATTACTCGAAGTCATTGATCGTAATATTTATACCGGGGGATTAAGTAAACACTCATAAGAATTGTTTATTACAATTGTCTATTTTAGACAAATGGTTTCCAAACATCGCGTTTATCTGTCTATCTATTTCTTGCCAGCCAATAAACTCAATAGGTCCAGGTCATATATATTTTTATTGTTTTGGTTTCCTTTTTCACATCTAGAATCGAAAAATAATAGATTTAATGATTAAACATCCCTTCTGTAACAAATGTATTTGATAGAAATACGTTATACAATTGAAGATTATCTCGTAAAATGTGGATGGTATTTTAATACTAAATGTTCAGAATAATTACTTAAACTTCCTTATCTTTAATATGTACTTTACTCCTCGCCTTGGAACTGTTCTTCATGTATAGTCTGCTCGAAAATAAACATTTAAAAGTGTACCTAAGGGAATGACGAAACTGTGTACACAAGAATGATTGAGACCACTTGGAGACTGTGATTTGTTAATATGTTAAGAATTCATAGTTGTACACATTGGAACAGTGAGTCATATAACCCAGATAAATATATCTGTAAAGTATTGTGGCCAAAATTGCAATGCCGGAAATAATGAACAAGCTGAAGACGTGACTGGAAATAAATGAAAAGAGAAAAATAATAAATTATTTCCATTTCATTTACCTTTATATCCGTTTCTGTTTGAACGGCAGATAACACAGCCCAATAAAAATAAAATGTTTGGTGCCTGGAATATTATAACTGGTTCTGCATATATTTGGTTAGCTTATTCCAAACATAGAAACCGTTTTTTCCGATCAGCTATATTTTTTTTAGATACAGCGCCACTAACGAAATCTGCGTACAGACGTACTTTGACGACCCGAAATGCATATTAGCCTCATATAACATTGGATATTGAGTAAATATTGTCCCCATATTGAGTTATCAATTCTCCAGATTCTTAGCTGTGGCCTTGCGATAGGTCGTAGTTTAAGGTGCGGTAATTAGAGGGTATAATTCATCTTGCCCTCATTGCACATAAAACTAGGCTTAATGAAACAGTTTGTGAAGACTCTCGATCAAGGTGGCCCATGCTTTGTGTACATAGGACGAAACATGCCTGGACTAAGTGTAGAACAATTTAGAGCTGGAATTTTTGATCGTCTCAAATTAAGATAATTCATTCGATGACATTCTGCTTTCGTACATTCATTGACTGCCGCTAACCGAAGTGTGTGGCCATCATTTCTACTTGTTGTCAGAAACTGTTTGAGCAACCATAAAGCTGATGACTACATGTCGAGCCAGTACACAAAATGATTAATAATTTCAGCCATCTTGGATGTCACATGAGCATAAAGGTGCATTACTTACACAGCCTTTTGGAGCGCATCTCAGAAAATTTGGGTGCTGCCAGCCAAGAGCAAGGTAGAAGATTTCACCACGATATTAAAACAATGGAGACTGCTACGAGAGAAGATGGGATACACACATGCTGGCAGATTATTGCTGGAACTCAAAAAGCGACTGTTATAACACAGTTCATACAATAATGTCACGCAAAGAAGCACCTTAATTGTCAACTAAGTTTTCTTTTGATTTCTGTTAATCTTGTGAAAACTAATGTTATTATAGTGCTATTGTAACATTACTACGTATCTTTGTTATCAGTGTAGCATTAAATGTAATTTGGAGATGTAGCTCATGCGTACAGAAAGTGCTAATAAAACAGATTTATGTAACGCACTTCGGTAGCTACTTGGATTTAAAAGAATAGCTGCGGCAAAAATACTGTGTGTGCAGTAATAACATATTACATTATCTATGGGTTCTGACACAATAAACGTAAACGATCAATACAAATTTAGACAAAAATGATCAAATTCAGTAACAAAAACAATAATATATGGGCATAGGGAAAGGCAAAATCATTACTATACCTCAACTTAAATCAGACATTGATATAAGGTTTTTTTCAAAAAATGGTTATATGCTAGAGAAAATGAATTTGGCTTAAAACTCAGTAATGTTGAGATGACAACTGTAAATTAGACAGAGCTGTACAACAGCAAATCTGGATGTTTGCAGAGTAAAGAGATCATTACTACGAATTTATATCACAGGAATTCGAAGCAACAACTCGTGAAGAATATTCCCAGATCTGGAATATCACTTAACACTTATGTACAAGTTTTTTGAACTTATATATATATATATATCATATATACGTGCTATAGGAGGTATAATATGATGTACTTCTGAAAGTTGTTGTTTGCTGAAATTGCATGTGGATGGGACACAAAACGAAAGATATTCAAGGTAAAGTTCAAAACTCTGTTAACCTTGGACAGAATTGTGGGAGTCACCATAGCTCAGGTACGATAGCACTTTATTTAATGTGCAGAGATACGTAGCTCTTGTAAAATAAACTAAGTGTTGTAGGATCCTTCAAATCAACAAATCGATAAAGTAAACCTTAAAGTTTCTTGAATATTAAGTAGACATTGTAACATGATCTTGAAAAGTCAGCTTTGAGACGAACAAAACACCAAGGCTTTTACGTGACGAAATTTTCGCAAGAGGGGTTGCGTTTAGATGATACGAACTTTGAAGAGGACATTTGATAAGACAAACTGTGAGGATAATATGTATATCAGCGCTACTTTTGAGCTTATATTTATCGTATGACGAAGATAACATTATAATATCCAATTGTAGTTGCGTTACACCATCAAGAGTTTTAATTTCTCTAGAAAGTTTAGTTATCGGAATACATAAGAATGTTGCTTGAATATTCAGCGTTGGTATCCATAAGATCGTCCATGAAGAGAGCAAGAGGCAAAGGTCCGAAGAAGGATGAAACTCCATATGTAAAAGTACACCACTGAGAAGCAACGTCAGACAGAATAACACGTTACTCGCAGTTATCTATGTAATATTTACTAAATACAAGAATTGAACGTGAATATTAAACCTGCGAGAATGTATATGTGACATATGAGCATGACTAATCGAATCAAAATATTTTGTGAGATCAAAGTATATGATATCAAGTTGTGTATTATTAGACAGGAAACTTATGGCGTGTGACTAGAGAGTGGACAGATTGATTATGTATGAACTGCCAAGTAAAAATTTATGCTGAGCATAATTGATGTACGGAAAGATGAATTTTAATATCCTATCCTTAACAATCGTTTCACAGACGATGGACAAGGTAGATAGAAAGGATATGGATCTGTAGTTAGTGAGCAAATTGGCATATTTGTAAACGTTATCTGCTATTTAATCATAGTATTACAATATTTCATATTCATTTCAGTTTCCTAGTTGGTTAAATAACATTAGTGAGGTATATGAAATCCAGCTCATATGTTTCAATTTACAAAAATATTATGTTATTCAAACATTTCCCGGAGTAATACAACAATGGTATTAGAATACTTTCAATCTTCTTTATATTTGTAAACTTAGATTGACTTGAAACAAGAGAGAACTTTCTGCAGGGTAAAATTCTTTTTGCACGGTAATTCTATGTACGGAAGGAAAATGGCGGCCCTGCAAGATGGCGATGTTCCTGATGTTCTTGAAAATTTAAGTGATACTGTCTCTCTCTACAAAGTTCTGAAAGAGAGTATAAACCATCTTGAGAAGAATTATAATGACTTTTCAGATTATGAATGAATGTTTTGTTTTGCTGAGTACAATGAAACAAATGTATCCGCATAAAATCCTCTTATTTTCTTGAAAATAAAACCATTGTTTGGTAAAATAGTTCAATCGCTCACAAAGAAAGTTTAACATTTTGTTGCAAAAGGGACTTTCTACAAGAGAGAAAAGTTGTGCATAGGAACTACCACTTAAGATAATCATGAAGTGTTGCATTGAAAATATTCACAGGCTGAGCACCTATCACCAACCAGAAAATGTTCTTTTTGTCATGATTCCTGAATTTTTAAAGATGTTTTTTTTTCCTTAAGATGAACAAAATGGGAAAAGCTTCTTTTGCACTGATCCCTTAAATTATTGTTTCATGTTTATCATGAATGGAAAATTCGAGAGGTTAGATAGAAATAAAAAGAAGAAGAACAAAATTTCCTAGCACGGTACTTACTCTTTTTGAAATAGGAGAAGACAACCATTACTAGTCATGTAGTCATTATTAACGGTACGTACATGTGCATGGAGCCAATGTAAATATACATACAGTATGAATGACTAGTAGGGATATTTATGTTCTAAAATATTCGTTGATTAAAAAAGCGGAAACCATCATCTTTGATCGCAATTCCATAGCAATGCTATAACGAGAAAATGTGGAAATCATAATTAAATATTAGATTTCAAAAGATGGATTGAAACTGGAATGTCTATGGATTTGAATGAGTGCCTTGACAAAAGAAACGCATTCAAATGTCTCTTGAAAGTGTCTCTTCAAACAATTTAGCTTGAGGACACTGTATGTGACTCCTCTGGTTTCCCAATGTGGGAGATGGGGTCAGCGTATTCTACAGTTTTTTGTTTTGGTAGATGTTTTAGGACCTTTCGTGACACCAACCAACACCAGCATTTCTTGTATGAGCAATAGAAACGTTACTATGAAATGAAGCTCCCATCAGGGATCGAGCCCGGGACAACCGCACCGAAGGCGAGCGCGGTAACCACATGGCTAAGCAAACATTATTAATAAAATTTAAAAAAGTATACGCTATATATAATTCTAACATAAGGACAAATATTTGCTTATTGCCTAAGAATAAAAATTAGCAGCATGGCTGCATTTGCTTATTAATTTACGTTCAATTATAGAATGGACTGGAAATGTACCGAAATAAATTAGTTGTAATATAATTTTTATCATACATCTTTAACTAAAATTCTTGAATGATACCATATTTACTTTGACTAACGGGGTGTTCAAAGACGGACGTAACCGTTTTATTCTATTCGCTTTCCTTTCTTCTTTTATTTTCAAAGAGCGATGAATTCAATTCAATTTACCTACTGCATATGCCCGAGCTGTGAAAAAGCATGATAAATGATTATTGTTTTAAACGTTGTAGTTAGAATAACACGCTAAGTCATTTTGATTTCGGAAGTACTTCACTTGTTTAAGTTTCTAACATAATATTGTTTTCTTTGGATCCAGAGGAAATTTAAACCTTTCAATTCTGAAGTTTTACCTTCGAACCTTCAAATTCAATACCGTATCCAAAATTTACACCTATCGGATTGTGTAATTCGAATCCAGTAAATAGGGGATTATAGATGCACATTAGGCACGGACTGATGTTGATTTAGTGCAGAAAATACTAGCAGGTCATTCCTATTACAATGAATTGGATCTGTTTCGTAAAATTAATATTTGTAACGCGTTTTAGACGACCACGATATTCTGATAATAATAGATGGTTCGGAACTAAGCATTGTCCTTAGTAGTTAAAAAGGTACGGTGAATAGATATAATACTATAGAAAGAAGCATGACTATATAATAAAATTTTAACGGGTTCAAACATTTTAATAAATCTTCTCTTACAGGATTTTAGGCACGGTGTTTGATTCTTCGAAATCAAGTAGCGGTCGAGTAAATTTACAGCATAATTTATATTAAAACTGATGTCAATATATCAGAAGTATGGTTCAGAAAAATCTATTGAAATCACCTTAAAATATTATATTCTTGACAAAGAAGTAACTTGGCCATCGGTAACGTAGTACGTATTTTTTATGTTGATAATAATAACAAAAACATATTTTTAGAGAATGCATGTTCGCATGTACGGAAAGCGATAATGATGCAGAGTTTTCAGTTATACCATATTGAATCCAGATGACTTGGTATAGTTAACCTACATATTTTCTGCACTTATTCTTATTTTAGATGATGTTGGTATGCAGCAATGCAATTTCCTTTACTTATCAGGCACTATTTGTATTATATTGTAAACAGAATATCAATTAAATGTTAAAAATTTCAGCAATACGTCACGGGTCACAATATCTGCAATACCTTTCGGATATTGGCAATATGTTACTTCGGAATCATACCACGAAATGAAGCTACTAAACCAGCCTAAATAAGAGTGGTTATATTGTACTGCTATTAATTAACCAAGAATGTAATTGTCTATTTGCAGAAAGGACTGTTCGCATTGCAGGATTAACTGAAAACTTTTAAGGGTACAAATTAGACTATGGAGTTTACGGTTCATTACACCATTCATACTTTTACTATCTGGAGTTTTGCGAAAGTATAAAAACTCAGGTCAAATGACAAAAAGTGTACATCCTACTGGAAGAGGGCAGCGCTATCACTGAATCTTTTCTTATATGTATAACGTATCAGAAGTACCTTTTTAGTCATTCGAACTAGGGTGGATGATCCTAAGTAAAGCTGGCCTAATTTCTCCGACTAGTTTTCGTGTTCAAGAGCCCACCTGAATCACCCTCTGTCAATTCAAACAGAGGGTGTGATATTTCTGCATAATTCTTAAGATATTCTCTGCGGAAGTTCATAATGCCTAATATTATCTAAGTTGGGTCTTAGTAGTACGAGTACGAATAACGAATTATTTGTTTACATTAAACCATGTAACTGTAAGTCATTGGCACGAATTTCATGTACTAGGACTTCCAACTCCTTTTGTCTTCCTAATAGCTATTAGGATGCTCGTAAGTCGTAATTTAGCAACAAATGTTTAAAGCAATCCAAAATGTTGCAAATTAAAAGAAGACATTATGAACGAAATAGCTAATGCATTGTTGGGAGGGTCAGAACTTGTTGCGATTTAGAATTCATACAAAGAAATTGAATTTAACCTTCAGGCAAATAGAGAAGGTCTGAGGGATTATAAACATGGTGTAGAGCCGACTATCCTTATCCAACATAAAGCTTAAGAAAGTTTGATTAAGATATTATTCCGATAACTAAGTCTTGTTTTTGAATTCTCAAAACATACATCATAACCGTTAATGAACGTGTGAATAGAGTAAAATATCGCTTAATCTTCTGAAGGAAGGTTATGGTGACACTATGAAGTTCTGTGCATGTTTGTAGCTCGACAAAATGAATGTTTACATACAGGTTGTTACACATTGGCTAATAATAAGTAGGAAGCTCGTCTTAATGAAATATGCTTTTGTCTTGTTTTGATAAAAAAAGAAATAAAACTTTGAATTCAGCTGTAACCTTGGGCATTCCTTTCATACAGAAAAAATACAATTCTGGGAAAGATATCTGTAGGAGTTTTATAACTGAATTGTATGTTTTGTATCTCCTAGAAAGATTATGAAAGGACTTTAAACATTACTTTTAGTTACCTATGACCTTGGAGACCAACTAACGTCCACCAATAAAAGAGGGTAGGTAAGTTCTCCAAACATACATGTATTGAAACTAAGGCGAATCTATTTTTTCAGACTAACGTCGGGGGGAGCTGCGCTTCGTAAGTTGAAGATTGCACGTCTTTTATATAGTGACAATGTTAAATTTGTATTCACGGCTGTATAATAACTTACAACACTTCTTCTGCAAACTAATATCTTAAGACTATATAGTGCAAGCCGGAGTGTGGCTCAAGATCGATTTACATTTGGATACCCGATCCAAATATACTAATATTATTCAACTGGAAACATCTAATATCGAGATTCATATTGACCTCATGATCCTCGTGCTCGTCAGCAGGTACTCTGGTTTGTAAATTTTTATAGAACAGTGAATTATTATGATAAACTACTTCATAGTTACTATGACCAATTATTTTTACTACGATTAATTTATGTGTAAACAAGCTATCGAATTCTCACCTACTATATCCACCAATCCTCGAACAACTCTCATCTTCCGACGAGTCTTCCCAAGTGTAATTTTGTACGATTGTGTACTATATTCACCAGGTATCGTGTCCTTGATGTCACTGTGATACAAAATATAATATAGAAACACATTGAAAACACATTAGTCTATATATTATTATTTGTTATTTCATTCATATAATATTAACTACCTAGTCTCACTTGAGAAACCATTTTCTAATTTCGCTGAAAATAATAATTTCTACTCTGTCGTACACACTTCGTCGTTCACATTGGTCATTTACAAAGTGATATATTTATGTGAACATTGCATTATGTATTCATAATCATATTCTTTTTTTATGCGGAATTAACACAACACAGAAAGTTTTACGAAAGTCTAGAAAATATCTAAAAAACTTGCAATCTAAGGAATGGTCCAATATGTTAAATATAATTAAATGGTGCTATTACATGGAATTCTGCTCTAACTTGCTAATTTATAATATGTTCCATTTTTTGGTTTAATTAGCTCACAAAGGTATTAAATAGAAAATACAACACTCTGTAAGCACGACACGGATAAATTGTAGTGTGGCAGAAAGGTTTTAAACATGTATAAACGGAGTAACGGCCTTGAAGTAGTAAAATTGAAACATTATTTAACTTTAAGATAGCATGATTGTGTCATTACCTCGAGTTGTTTTAGCTGTACGGCTAACTAATACAGATATAATATGAGGTATATGTACAAGACTTTCTCAAAGGAATCCAATTTTGATTTTTTTAAACAAGAAATTGTACGAAATACATTAATCCATATGTGTAACCTAAAATACTCAGTAGGTGAGTCAACCTAGATTTTAAGCTAAGTTAATATGCGTTTCACCGCACTATAATTACTGAAATAACATAGCATATGCCTGCCAAGCCTTTAATATTAATACCTGAGTCTCTAGTTCGTATTGGTCATACAGTTACACAGCAGCAGCGCAAGGGGAGGAGCGGCACAGCGCCTCCCTGGGCTCCAAGTGTCAAGGGGTCATTGTGCTAAACTGTAGGACGATATAGCAAAAACTGGGACAAAAATCACAAAATTCAAATTTAAAAAATATACTCGAAAAGCATCTTATGTTGTAGTAAAATGCTCAATACAGACTAATTCGTTTCTAATTCTGAACAAATTATTATTGTTAGTTCGCTCAAATTTGTCCATTTTCTCAACATTATTGGAACTCGTTTATGCATATTTTGTTCTGTCTGCAGCAGAAATTGAGGTAAATAATTTGATATCTAAATGTGGTATTGTGACCTATTGAAGCGCCCGAGGCACATGTAGAATATATCGGCCCCATATTTATTGGAATTTTATTTACATTAATTTTAATATATTGAATAGGAAAGAATCGTAGTAATGTGCTTGCCACTTATCAGATTTCTATAAATTTGGTGAAATAAATATTATAACAACTCTAATTGCCTGTGATTTGCATGAAAGAAATAACGATTTTTTCAAACTAACATTTTTTAGGCGCTTACTACGTTTGGAGTTTTTCCTTTTATGTTCAGTTTTCGACGCGCGATTTGGCGCTTAAGGCATGTATCTCATTCTAACTACGAAACTGATGGTAGCGTTTATAGTTCGTTTACATTACAATCCTAACTTTAATGTACAGTAGAACTCGGTTATAACGACTTCCAAGGAACTTGAAAATTTGTGTCGTTATACCGGAATGTCGTGTGAACCGAGGTTTACGTCCTTATGAGTAATATGTTGGTACCACAGAATATCTGGCACTATAGGTAAGGTATAGTTATAAACGGTGTCGCTATAACCGAGTTAAACTGTAGTTGAGAGCTCTGTCCTGACGTTTTGATAATATATGTTTATCGAGAAACCAACAAGCGGTTTTTGTTTTCTGTAAAAAAAAAATGTTCGAGGGTTGAATTTATCCTGAAATACATTTCTGGCGGAGCTGAACGTGACAGAAAAGCATGACGGTTTGGATGAAACTTTGCACACACATAGAAGACATAACACAAGCTTGTAAGTGTTTTTTTTTTCATATTCTGCGGAAATATGGTTTGAGAGGGTCATAGAACCCTAACAAATCATTTTAATATTTCTTCAACACATATCAGCGGTAACGCTGCACTTTCAATTTAATAACTACATACAATCAGTAACATAAAAGTAATTTATTATATAATGTTGTTTAATAATTAATATTTTCCTTGTAAGTAGTACTTCAGTTATATTCTTACAGGATAAATCATATAAGTGAAACACAAGTTAATGTAAAAATTATTGGAAGATTAATGGCGGGTGGTTTAGTTTTCTTTCGTTGCTTTTGGAAAATGGATACGATAGTACGCTGCTCTTTGATGACAATTTTATTTTCAAAGATTGGAAGTATACCGTAAGTCCAACATACGCTCGTTAATAAATATTACTGAGCACCCAAATAAGTTAATTGTAGTCTATAGATATTAGGAACATTTCGGTACATATGCTTCATATTTTTTCTTTGAGTTCAATTCATAGTAGGGGCATTTAACTCGTATACAAATGTAGCTAGCTTTTGCACCGTTGCAAAGTCAGCGAGATTCTCAATCTATACAAAAAGATCCAAACATAGAGTGTTTAGAAGGATAAATGTCCATATCGGTTTCCCGATAGACAATGGTTTGCTTTCTTTTAAACAGACTGAACAGCAAAATCAATTAGCGCTTCTCTAACTTACTCATTGTACTAGAAACCTTCAGTTTGAAATCAGTTAGATTGCTGCAGTGAAGGAAAGTAGGTCTGTAGCACAAAATATATTTTCCTTGTGTTTGTATTTCTATTAAAGTAGTACGTATTATTTATTACTTTAATTTAGAACGCTGTACTGTCTCCTAATCGCTTTTAGGTTCTGTGTTAAGTAAATAATACTGAAACAGAGATTAATTTAAGTATTATTATATGAACACAGTCCTATAAAACAAATCTTGACAGATCCCTACCTACGTCTACCAAATATTTGCGGAGAGATTCTTTAGGTATATAATGTATATCGGACTTTGCGCGGAAAGTTACGGAAAACTAATTATACTTCCGTCTTGTCAGGCACCACGGGGGAAAACGGAAGTTACGCATTGATGCCTCTTTGAATCCTTCCACGGCACAGTAAACCTAAGGAAATTGCTAATAGATTAGTTCATCAAAATACTAGGTTTGAATGAGTGTTGAGAATGCGTACGAAGTGTGGGTAAACTGGTGATAAACAATGGTAACCAAGAGATAGAAAATATGGCAATTTTGTGTCCAAATTGAAGCATCGGCTGGAAAAACTTTTATTACTGCCTACGAAAGAAAACACTAGTTAACTACTGGCAAAAGTAAAGACGTATAACCAGCTGCCTTGAAAGGAAGCCCACAAAACTGTTCAGTGAATGTACAGCGACACGAGATAAAGCAAAATCATTAATGGAAGCCTATACATAAGAGGAACTCGTTTTCGCGGCTGGGTATGATCTTCACACTTCCCGTCAAATAGGATTCTGCATCTCTGATGAAAATCACCCAAAAAGTCGCCCTAGAGCAGCAAAAGTGAACCAAGCATATATTACAAAAAAACGGGAAGATGAGGACAACAATCATCCAAAACCCTAGTATGTTACTATAAGAAAAAAGTGCGAATCTATTTCTATGTTTCTTAAGACCTACTAAGAAACAAGTGAGGCCGAGCTCAGTTGGGGGACACTCCATATAAACTGCCGCCAGTATTAAACAGCGAGTATCATATATAATCAATGATCCGTTAGTAAAATTGCGGGTGAACCTTTCCAACGACACCTCAGGTACCTTGCTACCCTTAGTAGATCCAAAGATGTGTATTACTCCCTTATACCTGGCACGGTCAATGCAATGTGTATCATCTAAACGGGTTTGATTTACCTCAACGAGCTCCTGAGTTTTAAATTACTCCCGTGCCTCTAGATGGATGAATGATATGAATATATTTTCTTGATTTTTTTGTTTGTTTTCAGAAAGGTAATTTATATATCATCGTGCGAATTTTGCAAAACTTAAAGAATAGCATAAGTGTCTCCTTTATATCAATAAGTGTCTCCTTTATATACGATCCTAAAATATTCTGAGTAATTTTTATTATTAGGTAAAGTTAATAAAAATATAAAATATTTACATTAATTTTTATTAAGATCTTCGTTATGTATCTTTGACTCAGAGAGAGAAATCTTCTTGGTTACTTTCGTCTATCTCCAATTGATTTAAATTGAAAGTACAAATAAAACTGTAAGTAAAACGGGTACCTACTTAAGCTATAGTGGGCAATAATTATTTACTGACCTAATGGTACTGACAAACACAACGTCTTGCTGAAGACAGGATAAATCACATCTGCAATTCAGACCACGATCTGCTTCCTGGAATGTATTAACAGGTTCTAGCTTATCTGAAAGAGAAAATGGCTACCCTTTATACTATCTATAAAAATAAATTTTGAAATGTAAGTACACATTAAGACTTTGGACAAATGAAAAAAAACAATCTGCTTCCTAGAAATGACGTGTAAAGATCGAAAAATAAAATGTTGCAGTGGGCCATCCATATTGGGAACATGATACTTCTAATATGACCCGCTATAGATATTAAGAGTGTATGGCAAAAGTGATGTGTAATCTTCCTGGATTACTCATATATGCTACATACTAAGATATATACATTAATACAAAATGGCAAAATAGGTAAATATACACATGTGTACAAGAAGAAACAATATAAATAAATTAGAAGTGTAGAAGAAAGGAAGAAGTTTAGAAAGTCACATCTCACATGAAGGGAAATAAATTTTCCGGGATCTTTATCGGTGATTTCAACTGTCTCTTCATGAGCGTATTTGCTACACGGAGAAAGACGCGTCTCTGGAACCCTGCCTTACTGATAAAGGTAGTAAACCAAGATTCACAAAACTTGGAACAACTCAGTTTTGGTTCTTCAGGATTATTAGAAGCAAGCTGTTGAAATTCTGGTAGCGTTAAACGTGATGACACTTGCTTTGTTTTCGTTTTAATCTTATTGTTTGTATTGAAATTGATAGCTTCCTTATTACCTGGTACTATCTTAATTTTAATTGCTAAATTTTATGATTTTTAGAGTTCAGCACAAACATTTAAAATACCCAATTCTTTCATTTTAAACAGTTATGATTGCATTTTGCTGAATATGGCTCATGTCTGCAAGCCATGGTTGGCCATACTGCGCACTATTGACCTCATTACGTTTTCGTGGGCCTGCTAGTAACACAATCCTATACATTGCGTAACACATATCTTATGATCACGTATGTTCACAAAGCTACATTATCCATGCTATATACTGATTACGTTTTCAACAATAGATAGTGAAACGGAACATTATTTGTCTTGCTAAAATAACAACAAATTATTTTATTGCTAAACATACCACTTCAACTGAAGCTGCTGCCGCTCATGCCATTCGTAAACAACTGAGTCGCGGAAAAGGACTTTCGCTTGCCATGGGAATATAGTTTACAGCAACATCTAGTAGCACCAACAGAAAACTACAGAAATCTGGGGGGTAGGTCATATTGGAGACCCGGACCATAATCGGTATACTTACCTTATTTTCATACCAATATTCTAGGTTCTTACCTATTATCTTCATTTTCATATTGAAAAAAATGGATAACAAACAACCACAAAGTGACCAAATTTACTTTGAAGGTCGGAAGCGTGCGGACTCAGTTTGACAGAACTACAGAGATGGAGAATACAAGAGGAGAAATGAATAGGAAAATAACAGTTAGAAAAAAACAGCCTCTACCTCAATAGTAGACATGCAACTATTAACACACTAAAGGTCCTTAACTGGAGACCTTCCGTCCCTGTCTCTTGCAGCTTTGAGCAAACTGTAGGCAAACGCAGACATTCAAATGAAAAAATAGATCAGGAGTAGAAAACTATAGCCTGTTTGGCACGAAGGTATTACGCAAAAACTCACGTCGTTCAGTACTTCGTGCGCCAACGTACCTACCGGAAGGTTAAGGAAGATCAAACAGTTGAATAACATGTATACTTAACAAGAGAATTTTCTATTATTTGGCTAAAACATAAACATTATGTAGGATTAGTTGGAACTTCAAATCGCACTCTACGAGATGCTAATATTCTTGTATGAGATCCTTCAAACTTTCATATAAAATCACATTTCGGAATTTATAATGCTAAATGTATTTACGAAATTATAATCCGAAGTTTATATTATATGTAAATCTTTAATATACCTAAATTTGATATTTTGGCGTAAATACTTTTCACATGCGCCTTAACTAGCAAAGACATTATACATAATAGTAAGTAATACAAAAAACTTTCCAAATATATAAAAACTGATCTAACAAATAACGCAAAACCCTAATGGATGAGAGTCTAATTTTACTGTAATATCTATGTCGGTATCTAAAGGCAATTCTGCTAGGACTCCTGAACTGGACGGAGCTCTAAATAAAGGTGCTAAAGAGAACCTTATTGCCATGTTTTTATTTGTTGTCTTGTATTCCCGTTTGTTTACATAGTCATTTACATACATCCCTCGGTATTCTGTTGTAGGAGGTGGACCACATATTCATATACACTGTAGGAAATTCATGTGTGTCCCCTGAGTTGGTAGTCCATACTAATATAATTTTGCCTTACAATTTTAATCCAAAATCCTACGCCCATAGCCGTAGAGACAAATACATATAAGTAACTCACACATGTGGATTATTCGCGCATATAGACAGGGTAGGTTCGGGTGATTGTACTTATTATAGTATACACCTCAATTGTTTCACCCTTAGTTGAAACACGGACAAAGATTACTGAATATTAATAACATAATATTAATAGAGGAAGTCAAATCAAATTTTGAAAAATACCTTGGACGTCTTCCAAACATTTCTTTCCTTGTTCATCACACAAGACCTGGCTTCCTGAAAAGGAAATTAATTACTTCATCACTACTAATAAAAACCCAATAGATGCAAACTTTCGTATCCTCCAGCATATTTTAACAGATACATTAAATTGATTTGGTCCTCTGAAGGAAAACGGTTATTTATTATCAATATACTACCCCCTTTGTATAAAAAGTTAAAAAAAAGTAATTAATCGTTTAAGCAAATTATAGAAAAATAGAAAAATTACAGACACACTTAAAAGCAATGTGTCGTTTTATGAATTTGTTTAATATTGTATACATGATAACTTAGATATCTATCTATATATGTGTGTAATAGTATGTACTTATGATCTGTGATTAGTTGGTTGTTTCAGGAACTATATATTTAGATGTACTTTATACACAGTAGAAATGACTGTGTTAAATAAATAATTTTTGGTATTCCAGCGTGACTATAACTTTTTTGTGTTAAATCAATGCTTAGTTTGATTTTGGTATTAACAGCAAGAAAAAGTTACGACTGCAGGGAGATTTGAACATGGATTGTTGAGCTTGAAGTTCAGCGTCCTATCGTGTTTTATGACTTTTAGTAAACAAAAACCTATTGAATTAGACGAAAGCAATATGATATCTTATTACCAACCAATATAAAAAAGACTGCATATTTAATCATGCAGGATCATTTGTAAAGTTTGCCTTGTTTCACTTATTTGACATTTCATGAAGACCATGTTTTATTTGTTTATAATACAGATGTTGAATCTTTTAATTATTGAAGGTAGCGTCAAATTATCCAGAATATTTCAACAATAAGTCTAATGTTTGTCCAGTAATGCATATGACACACCGATGTCTAATTGCAGGAAATTATCTAAAATCAGGTATAGGAAATGTATCATTAAATATATCACCGGGATTTTGTTACAACATTGCTAGTAAATTAAAATAACACAACCACACTATCTGAGCAGATGCACACTTAGTGAGTCTATGAGCTAACATATCTCATGATTACATTTGATACAGCTTTGATTCTAACAAATGTTTAATGAAGAGAAAGTCTATTTAGGTAGAAATACGTTATTTATCACTGTATACTATGTATGCAACACAAATGATGGTACAAAGTTTCGATAAATGGTTTGCTACACTCGATCACACACAATCAAATTGTTCGATACAACAATCTTAGGAACGTGCTCAAATCTATTAAAAAACAGCGAAAAAGACGTTTAATTGCGAATTCTTCCATCTGTACTTGCACAATCAAGACATGTGTAATTTCAGCGAACACTGAGTTTAGAGATGGAAATATATGTTGCCCGAGGAATCGTCAATTCTATGTTATACACAACGGCGTTAAATAATTGTTCAGAAAGGTTATGTGGGTAAACACATAAAAATTGTAAAGTATGATACAACTACATGCTAATAACGTCATATTCTAAATGTTGTAAAGTTAAATCACTTTGTAAATAAAGTAAAGAGACCTATGTAAAATTCTTTAGAAAGGCATATATACAATAAGGAAAATCCAACATATCTGCAAATTGATTGCATTGTCCCAGTAGGTGAGGAAGGAGATGGAAACAATAACTAAACACACAAACTACACAAATGTGTAGAGAAATGGAACACCTTTGACGTGTAGTAAATCTATATTGTGGGATAAAGTATTGCACTGAAGGACATATCCTAGTAAAGGGAAGAAAACAACTGCTTTTTAATATGACTTCTTCTTAGATTTGTTTATGGTTCAAATATGTAAGAGTTACTATCTGCTAAGATTGTACGTAGACCTACAAAAGAGTGAAAATCAATACAGGTTGGTTAATACATATTCCTATATGCGCTCAGGTAAATTATATTCCGAAGATACAATAAAATATATGCAAAATATAATTAAGTTATACTAAATGGCAAATAAAACCTAATAGTTTGTTTACGAACCTATGGTATCGACAGTTGAGATCACTATACGTTCATATGAAGAATATTTAAGAAGTCTAGATGCTAATAATTAGTCTCGCTTTATTTGAATCCAATATTCATTCTAATATTGCGTTAAATTATACTTTAGATACTACGTTCGCTACTAATTTTATTGGCCGCATTCTAAAGCAATAGTTGCTAATTCAGAACACACGTAATCACTGTAGATATTTTATATCAAATAAAGTAACCTAACAACGTTCAGGGAATGAAAGTTGCAGTATAGTATTGAAACGTAAATTTGATATTTTCTTACAAATTGAAAGAAGATAATGATGAGTGATAGTATCAAATTCGACAAGGTCAGATGATAAATAATATCTTAATTTTTTGCGGTAATCCGTAGTTTTAAATGGGAGAGTAATATATAGTAAGAAGCTTAGTTTTCTTAAGATTTATACCAGAAATTGTAGCGAACTCATCAAATATTTATAAAAGAACAGGAATCTAGTCAGAACGAATATAACGGCACTGGAACACGAGGATCGATGCCATTTTACCTTTGAATATGTTTTTTTTTCTGGTACTACGAAAACCCAAAATGTTCGGTCCTTAAGTTTTAATGAATTTTATCATTTATTCAACATGATGCTTCGGTTCATTGTAAACCCAGAGCTACTTCTATTCTACTTTAGCATTACAGTTTACATTTATATAAGCTTCATAAGCACGCATAACCACTATGTACTAGGCAGATTTTATAATGTTGTTGTATTTTTACAGATACTGCTGGTATATTGAATTAATACCTTACATTATAGCTCAGAACCGTTTCTACTTTAGCATTATACCGTATATTTAACTTCATAAGTATACATAAGAACCTATAAGTTATTGCTATGCTGCACTTCAAATTTTACTCCATGTAAATACTGCTACTTTACATTGTAGCCCAGAGTCGTTTCTATTTTTAATTAAAAAGCTCACTTGGCTTAGCTTATGGTTATATTAAAAAATAAATTAGTTACTTTTCTTTAAACAGCTCTAATACTCTTTCATTCTTAACATCATAAATATATGAGATTTGAGCTATTAGTATCACAGTACAAAAAGTATTTGCAGGCACTTCTTCTTGAAAGTCCAACATGATTTTAATATTCATCCTTTCATTTACTACCACTTGGTTTCGTTTACTTCTATTAATAACATACATGGGTAAATTCTTTATAAACTCTGTTGGGTTATAGAACATATTCGTATTCTATTAAGTTTTCTTAAATGCTGTATACCTATCACATATTTTAAGATAATCAGGCTTTATTATATCTAGATTTAAGTTCTCACGAGGGAATAATTCATTAGGACCATTTTTTAAATAAATATTTTTAAGTTTTCATTGATCAAACTGACTAACATATTTTGGTGTGTATCGTCAACACTACTAGCTTTAAAAAGAACAATTACGAAATCAAGCATATCAAACTGAAATGATTTGAACTGTGTTGTTACATCAAATTCGAAATAAGAACCAGATAATTGTCATTGAATACTTTGACATGTATTTGAAACTGAATTTGTATTTGAGGCTTTCGAAGTATATCAGCTTTTAGTTTCATGGCATTGTTCTTTTCATATTCAACAATTGGCATTCCCAGTTCCATTGAGGTGATCATAAGTTTACCCGCATGAGCTGGTGTACTATCATCTAAAATACCTTCCACTTTCTTTGTTTTCCAGCGATAAAATAAAACATTATTATTTGCATTCCTTTTAAATGTTATTAGCAAACCACCCTTCAACATAATTTCTTTATAATCACTAAAGAAGTCAAACACTAGGCGCAGAGTGAATAGCACTACGTTTTCTTTCCGTAGAAGCTTCTCATCACTTACTAATGCACCTAACTTATAATATTCAAGCTCAGGCCTTGAGAATCGTCATGTAGAAGGAGCAGTTGATGCGATTACTGGATAATCGATTCTATCAATAACAGTGCCATGCTTTCTTATTTCTACCTAAGAAAATAAATATGGAAAAGATATCTATCAGTTTAATATTTGATCTCGCTGTAAAGGTTCCTCCAGCATCCCTGCCAACAACTTCAAACTTTATGCGGGTGCACAAACCCATCACCAACATCTATATCGATAGTAATATTTTTATTTGGTTCATGTAAATTATTTGAATTTACGGCGATTCAGTGGGAACGACTGATACTCATAGCTCTCAGTAAACTCTACCATCAATCATACTAGAATATAATATTCAAAAAAGTATTTAAGAATCATCTTTCACCACAAGAATCGCGCTTGTAATCACACCACCAAAACTAACTGGTTCATGTAATTCATTAGTAACACTTATTTCTATAAAGCGTATATGACTATTGAATAGGAAGGAATAATGGATATTGTAGTTCTTAAGCCATTGGTTCCAAGAACTCTGTTAATGGTTTAAATGCAGCTATAACATTTGTTTCTTTATGTTTATATTAGCCATGGGCTATGATCATGCCTCTTGTTAGGTTACAGTGTATATATTAAATGATTCAGTACTTAAGAACTTGAGAAGAAACTGTCCCTAATGAGTCTCTTCTGATTTGAGATCGGTATTATTTTTGTAACCTAAAAACTTAACAACGGTTCCAACATTAAAGCTTTGTTCAAATGGTGTAACTTCCATGCGATGCGTCGCGTGATCTTCATTAATAAGCACCTCTTTGGTAATGTTGTTGCTAATGTTGCATTACACTGCCATGGTGTTATGTTTCTCTCCTTCATAGAAGTAAGTATTATTGTTTTTCGTTACGTGTGGTATGAGATACACACTATATTATAGTTTTGATTATCAATCTCATTATGAAGATTCAATCGAAGTTTTGGTGTAGTCGCTGATAGATGCCACTCAATCATTTTTACATATATAGACTATTTCATACTCTCATACATCATTCATTAAGTTAGCGAGTTTCAATCTTTCAATAGTTTGACGAAATTATATCCATCACATAAAAACTTTAATAGTTTAATACACAAATGACATCATCAAAATGTTGTATTCGATAACTATTATATTCAATTATTGTATTACTAGGTCTTAAATAATAAATTAGAGACTTGGGAGATATTCCTACATTGAATCGAATATCCTGTATATGCTTTATCATTGTCATGCCAGTAACATACGAATGCGTTTCAGTATTAATTGATTTATCTAAGTAAACAACAGTACATTCTTGTCTGAATGGTGGTACAGATGGAAGACTGTACCTCTAAATCATTTTATATTCAATTCTTTAGTTATACATTCTATATCATAATTTTTGAGAGCCTTTTTTACTATTAGCTTCATCTTTCTCTGTTTCCTTTTATGTCCTTTACCTCTAGCTAGAATTGATGATTTCATAACTTTATTGTGTCGTTTTTGTTCTTCTATATCTTGCTTATTTTTCTTTGCAACTATTACTGCCTTAGCTATAGCTGCTGAACCACCTGAAAGACTAACAACAGCTCCCAATGTTGCAGGAATTATAAATAAAAACCCACCTGTTTTCGACTGATTACAAAGTTTTTTCAACTGCGCTAGACTTAATGTGAGATCCATATTTTGACCCTTTTTCAAGCATTTTTGATTCTTTGGAAGTTGTGTTTTATTCCAAAGAATGTCATTAATGTTTAATGATTTCAATTCATGGGATGGAATATGAAATGCTACACCTTTGATCTTCATAATAAACAAAACTATATTATATATGTAGTTCAAGTGCAGTTCCGTAGTGTGTTTAATCCTAAGCAAGTATTGTAATGCTCAATTAGTAATTCGTTTTGTTTTCATCGCCATTGCTACTCCCAATGAAGCTAACTTTTCACCTAAACCACCATACCTGTATTTGCTAACAGCTCCATCAAAAACTTTAAACTTTAAATCTGGATTAGTTCTATGCCTATCTGTTATATATTTAAATTTCTTATAAGCATCATGAACTCGACATGCTTGATCTAATATATTTATACCTCGACCACCTCTCCCTAATCTTTCATCTAAACGTGTACCAGGATCACATAATTCATAGCCGGGGAGATGTAATTCAAAGAGTAATTTATTAAATAATATCGTTCACTAAGCCCTTACCTTCAATTGTTTGCAAGAATGTTGGTGGAAGTATATGAATGATCTTTATGAGGTAACCTAATCCCTTTGGATTAGAAACAATAAAATTCCATAAACGAGACCAAAGCTTGTCCATTATCCCCATTTTCTCATTATAAAAGTTCTTACTTCCTGCTGCTTCTTCACCAAATATAATTAATAATCCATCTACTAACTTTCTAACATTATCCATCCTAATAAACAGTTGCGGCATTCCTGTATACCTCTTAATTACCTTTCCTTGCTTCCTTTCTTTCAAACCCTCAACTTTAGTTTCCAGTTCAAGCCAAATATGTTTAATTAATGTCTTATACTTTTCACTGGAGCTTGAGTTCACTCTATTCTGTGATGGATCATGGTTTTGATATATTGCATTCGTCATTTATAAAATGTTCTTATAAGCCTCATAATCTTCATCAGTGAAACCTATTGGTTGCTTACGAGTTATTAACTCCCATAAACCTTCTGTTCCTTTAAATTTTTCATAGATCGGGGTTGATGAATCTTGTGTGATTTTACTCTCACTATAAATAACTAAATCATCATTATCAAAGAAAACATTATAACTTCCAATTTTCCACTGCACTACTCCAGCTATATCAATAGAGTATAATCCAAACACTTCATCTTTATCTAACCTATTAGTACTTAAATATCGACTGGCTAATGGACCTAACTGAATTTCTTTCTCTTCTTCATCATCTTTCGTTTCTTTAGTCTCTGGCAATGCCTTAGGTGAAGCAAATAACCGTTTCTCAAATGAGGTTTCTGATGGTGTTGGTGGATAATTATTAATATTCTGTTGTGCTACAGGTATAAGTTCCGTAATTAGATTTCTGTTGTCATCGGTTACTCCTTTAATTTCTTTTCCCAAGCTTTCAATCGCCTCAATCAATGGTTTCTCTTGACGTTTTTGCTTTACATAATAGCTACGGTGACTCTCTTTCCATTCTTTAAAACGTTTGGCCAAAATATTTTGTAATTCAATATTATTTAATTTTCGATTCGACGTTATATGAAAAAAGACTATATTATTTCCGCTTTAAAAAAGGTAACGTACGTACATCAATTGAAAAGGTTAAACGTAAATTATATAAAACGATCAGTCGATTATAAAGAAATGATCGATTTTGTTTCGATACTTTCCATTGCTTGACTTTCTCGTCATATCGATTGTTATAAAACCATAAGGTTCCTTCCCTGCAATAGAACAAATATCCTTAAATTTATTAAATGAAAAGATCACCAAGAACAAACTCATTATAAATACTCCTTAAATTCGTGTTATCTTGACGAAATACACAAAAAAATTGCATTATCTCTAATAAGTTGTTTCGGAACTTTACTATATGTTTGTGATAAGTAAAAACAATCCATTCCTTTATGTCTACCCTGTGTGAAGTAATTCCATACCTCATTCTGATCTAATATATAATCATCAAATATAATAACAGACCGTTGCTCGCAATCTTCCAACTTTATAACGGAAGGTTTAAACGTAGCCAACTGATAGTGGAATCTTTCTTGTATTTCATCGTAAATATGCAGCAGTTGTTGATACTTAGGTTGCTCTAAACTTTTAGAGAATGCGTACCATTAAAATAAAGCCAATTCGGAGCTAGAATACAATTATCAATAACTAGTGTAGTTTTCCCGCAACCTGATGAGCCTATTATTAAGCAACGAATGTTATTCGGAAGTAATTCACCGTTCAACTTACCATAATCATTAGCTAGCAAACGTCGTTGCTTAACACTCCACATTTTATGATTGATTAACTATATTATAGCTTTGAGATCGATCCAAGAATTATCATTCGAAGATAAACCTAACCACTTAACTAATGCTTTATTTTTAGTTCTACGTAAAACCTTTTCAATTAAGTATACGTGAGGTTGTTTGGTCTTCATTAGTTCTTGCTCATAAAAACGGCCCTTAATAATCTCATTGCGTTCGTCTTTTAAATGATATGTAGGCGGATCAGTCTTAAAAACAGTAGCAATTTGAAATATTTCTGTGCTCCAATTGCGAGTAAAACCTCTTTCAAACTTATTTTTAAACTTGCTAATTCGAACATGATCTCACACACTATATTTCGCCTTTGACGATGCTAAATACTTTTTGCTATCAATTTTTTATATTAATTTTTGTTAGTTTTCTTTCTTCACGGCGTCAATAGGTTTCATTTTTACCGTGCTATGTTTTTCTTCGTTATATTTCTTCATTAGTGCTTTAATATATTGCACCATTTGTAATTACCTTGCAGTGTGAATTGCTTCCACATCAAATTCCGTAATGTTTTATTAAATCTTTCAACAATACTAGCTTTTTTATCGCTGTATGAAGAGTAATGAGTAATACCTTTTTGCTTCATTAATTTAATAAATTCTTTATTATAAAACTCGCTACTGCGATCTGTTTGCAAATACTTTGGTGCTTGTTGAGTCGCTTCAAGTATTGAATTAAACGCTCATGTAACTTCTTTCCTTGTTTTATTTTTAACTGGTACAGCCCATGCATACTTACTAAAAGTGTCAATAATAGTTAGAAGATAAGAATACCCTCTATTTAATTTAGCTAAACCTTTCAAGTTTCCCGAGTTCATTTCAACCAAATCTGCTTGCCATAAATCGTGTATTCCTTTGGTTACAACAGGTATTCGCCTATAATTCCGTTTGCGGGCTTGTGTAGTTCTTCAACAATGGCTAATCTACTATTCATTCTATTGAAAATTAATTAAGAACTAATTTAAAGATCGAGAAATCAATTGAGCAATAAAGATCAAATCAATACTTATTGGATATTCACCTGGTGAAAATTTATCTGATGGAACTACAAGTATATCGCCTTCTATAACATCGAACTCATGAAGTATAATTTCGTCTTCAGATTGAGCATCTGGGACTCTACTACCCTCATGTATTCCTAATGATAAATTGCCATACTTTTGTCCACCGCTTGCTGAATATATATCGCCAATAGGAAACTCTTTATTCTTTTTCTTAAGTCAATGAAAACCAATAATTTTTAGCTTACCCAAAAAAGGAATTTCAAAATGTGGGGTATTCATATTAAATAAATACACTTTGCCACTAACATTGAAGTCTCGTTCTTTATTAGGTATTGAATAAATTGTAAAGAACTGAACACTATGTAAGTTGCTTATTGATGTTAACAATTCATTAGTTTTAGCGTATATCGCTCTATACAAATCGCTTTTCAATTTATCTTCTAAGTCTTTCAGTTTTGCAACAATTTCATTCTTTATTTCATCGTTATTGCTATTAAAGTCTGTTATCGATATGAAATTTTTAATACTATCTTGTACTTCCCAAAGTTGAGTCACTGTAGGCATTAGAGCTATTGATCCTTCTACGTTACGAAAGTCATTAATATCAGCATATTTTTTAGAAATGTTATTAAGAGAATTACTCACAGAAGTGTATTTCGTTTGTAGATCACCAATTTGTTTCTGAATATCTGCAATTAATGTGTTATGCGTTACTGCTGTATCCACTAAACTTTTCAACATATTCTTTAACCCGCTAACTATTTTATTAACCCCATGAACAGAAATGAATTTTGAATGTTCTTGAATTGCTTCTTTAACTTCATTTTGAACATTAGTTAACACTTTTTGTATACAAGAAAGATCTTCTAACGTCGGAAGGAATGTTATACTAGTTTGAAGGTTTTGTAATTGAATCTTAATATTGTCTATTACTGCAGGGAGGTTCTCGGTTGTTTCGACTACAGTTTGAATGTTAGTTATCGTGTTTTTTAATTATTTCTACTTCTTGCGAAGTTGGAAGTGTGTTAATAGTTTCTTGGAAGGCAGTTAATTTTAATTTTATTTCATTTTGATTTTGACTTGTAGCTAATTAATTTAAAGACTTATGTATATTCGCGATATCAGATTGCTTCGGTGTGTTTTTTAGTATTTCTATTACATAACTTTGAACAGTGCTTACATGTTGAAGATTGATTAGATCTGTAGGAATATTAAACCCTCCTAACTTTTTATCTAACTTTGCGTATGCTCACAATGCTCTATAGGTTCTTTAGTTCAATTTGAATATTTGTGGGCTTTGATATGTTATTAATGATTGTTTCAAACTCACCAAGCTTTCTACTAATTTCCGATACATCACTATAAGTTCGTTAAATTATAACGGCTTGTGTTAAATTATAAACTCATCAGTAATAGTTTTAAGTTCATCTTGTAGTTTGGAAATAATTTCTTGCATCCTTTGAAAGTCTTCTTGGTAATGATCATTTTGAAGTGCATTTTCTAACGTGTTCACAGCTGTTTGAATGTTACTAAATGTGTTCTGTAGCTCGGTAAACTTAGTATTCAGATCATTAAATAAATCTTGTGCAGCAGTGTTTGAAATAAATGTATTCTTTATTAGTTGTACTTCATTATGAATCGTTGTTATAATATTTTGAACTTTAGTCTAATCATTTTTATTTACAAGCTGTGAATACATAAAAATAACACAGTTCAACTCATTTTCAAACTTATGAAGTATTTCAAGTATATTCTGCTTACCTGCTGTGATTTCTGTTTCAATAATTGAAGATAATGTATTTCGTAGTGCATTGGTTTTACTCTTTATTATTTTAATCATTTGATCCAGTTCTGCTAATTGACTTTCCAATGTAGGAGCATCCAATAACATTTCATGCTCATTCAACTTATATCGCCGGTATCCAAATATATCCGTTGGTATCATAAAATAAATTACAAGTGAAACAAAAAATGGCTTCTCATTAATCATGTGCTCACAAAAAACGAAATGACATATATGTCTCTTAAGCGATCAGAAGTTATTCTAACCATTGACCTTAAGTAAGACAGGCACGGTGCTCACACACAGCAGTCATAGTTCCTCCATTGTTAAAGGGAAATTTAATTAGAGTAACAATAAGAGTAACAAAATATAAAATGTGTGTGCATTGATGATATACTGTTTTATTGTCTAATCGATAATGACCCCAGGCCAATGTATGTATCTTGCAATCTAAGATGCAACGCTTATCATCATGTGAGTCAAGGGGCACTTTGTTTATTTGTTCAGTGAATAGGTCATATTTCTCTGATATGATTTGCTTTTGTACTCTCCTTTGCATCTCTGATCGTAAACACTGTTTAAAGTCATCGGACGTAATAAATTGTTCTAATACATACTTTCGTATACCCTTGATTCTATTTCTAATTTTATTATTTACATCTTGTATAGCATACATATTTGCTCTCAGCCCAACAAACTCATTAATATTATCACCTTTGTTCTCATCTTCCATCTTCCCTAGTTGGATGTATTGGGCTGCTGGTAATTACTAGAATCATAATACTCAATCATTCCATGCATGACTTTATAAAAGTCATTTGTTTTGATGTAATTCACAAACGAGTTAGTATTCATGTATGCAATATCTCTATATCGTAGCTTCATGACTTCATAATGTTATCTATTCATAAGCAATCTCATAAGATCTAGCACAGCAGCTCCTCCATAGTTAATTCTATCGAATTTAACCTTTTCTTTAACATATGCACTAAGACTAATCTTTCATCATAGATCTCTCGTGACTTGACGTTTCTCTGTTTGTGCTATCAGTTTAACTTTACCAGGCTGTAATCCTAAGTGCTTTACAATCAAGTGAGCATCATAACTAGAAGGTTATGCATGAAAATAGGCACAACGTTTATTATCGTCGTATAAGCATGTTGCACCGATTGCAAGTAGCTGCAATGATGTCACCTGTGAGATGTTCGTGATGCCTCACTTTATGTTTCTCTGCTGTAAAATAGCATTCACAAGCAACACAACTTATTGCTTCGTTATATACTTGGACTTCTCGAGGAGACATTGTGAAGATAGGTTGCATATGCGATAGCTCTCTAACAATATGATTTAATTTATTTTATATTTGATAAATGGACTTTTCAGCAGCGACATTGCCTCTGTATGTAACTGGATTCGAATATGTAGCATCGCGCCAACAACTAAAAATAACTGTATGGCTCGTTCCGTTGAATGTTCTCTACATATGATGCATTGGGATCAGGCAAACAGGTGATGATTGGTTTAAAATAACATTCGAAGTCAGCAATGTTGATGACATCACTTTCCCGCAATGTACTTAGTTTTTTTTAATTTAATTGTTTGCCCCGGGCTTGGCGTAATTGTTCTTACAACCTCAAAACTTTTACAATAGTCAAGGTGTTCTAATAGCTTACCTTGAGTGTTAAAATGTGATAGGCATCGCTTACAATAATAATATTTGTGTTTATTTTTAGTAGTTTGATTTCTTACTAATTTACTAAAGTTAGTAATTAAACAGTAGTGTGTTGTTACTTCATTTTTAGGTATAATATATCATTCTGCTTAGTATCGAATGCCATTTCACTTATATGTAAAGGGAATATTGAATCAGTTTTATCAAAAGCATATACATTAATACTTGTCTTATTGTTGGGATGCAGATCATTATATTGTCGTTCATATTTCCTAATGCTCGATAATGCTACTGGAAAGCTTATATCACTCATTGCTTCCTTCAATTCATATTTATACCACAAATAAATAGATACACGATAGGTTTACTATCAAAAGGGTATAACGCTGCTGCATTGCACCATAAGAAGCACATGTCATCATTAATTTGGATATTGATAACTGCTTTCTCATTAAGCACCCACTGTGGTAACTCGATGTAAATTGAAGGTGAGAAGGGTTTTAGTTCACTCACTTTGATTTTCATCGTATGTAATGGGTTCTCACTTAAACTCCAATCTGACTTTCTTGTTGAATATTCTCTTTGTGAAGCTATGTTTAAAAACACTTGTTATACCTTCTCCTGTATCCCATCATCTTTCAAAATTATTTGAGTGCCCGATACCACATGGAATTTTATTACTTGACCACTAGTTAGTTGGTTTGATATACATTGATGGGAGAGCGAAGTGAACTTCCATACCATTGTGTACTCCTAAACCATTTTCTATTATGTCTAAGTATTCATTTTTATAACATTTAGGAAAGAAACAATGTCGCAAGAATGTTTAACATAATTCTCTATAGGGAGTACTCAGTCTTTTCAAGTAGAGTTAAATCAACAATTCACCCACTTCTCATTGAACTGTTGTCTCTTCGCACTTGGTTCAACGCTGAGCAGAACTGTAATGTGTCTGCTTATATTAGTTTTTCATATAAATTTACCGTAATACTCACAAGTCATTTTTCCATTTTGGGACAAAGGGAAAACACTATATACAATATGAAACTAAAGTTGTGTTTGCACTGACGTTTTGTTATAACACAATAACACGTAGAGCTTGAATATAGATCTGTTTCATACGAAGACAACATTTAATAGCTGTTGAATAATAAGATGCAAGTATCAAAACTGATATTCAGGTCGTTCTAACTTTTGTTAACCGAGCCAATAATATATATAAAGCTCTGTTCGCACTTAATATTGTAACCCAATAAAGCTAGATTGTTAGTCCGTTTCACATGTATAGCTTGATTTTTTAAAAGAGAATGTGATTCCATGCAAGGTAGGTTATTTGTTCGCATGTTTAGAGACGGGTGCTGTATTTCCGCTTTTCTATTCAATGATATACATCGTTTGAATTCATTTAGACATGCAAGTTTCTTCTACACACATACACACGTTATTACTTAAAGTTACCTATTTTCAGTGTCTCCTTACATCAACTACAATAATTTACAAGTATAGATCCTTTAATCTTATATTCTATTGGTACAGGGGAACCACTTAAATACCCGCTGCACTGTTATTTGGCGTCCGAACTTGATGAAATTTGGTAAGTCAATATTTGAAGGTTCGCCCGATCGATTGACTTTATTAGTTTTACTCTGCGTCGCATCTTTGTTTACAAAATTTGGGTACATTATGGGCCACTACACTTCACCAAAGCAAGAACACAATGTGAATACAGTAACTTCTTATGAGTGATTCACTATAATGCTAAACCAAAGTAGAAGAGGCTCTGGGCTATAATATGAGTATTATTTCGGTATTCGTCTCAGCTCTTATTAGAATATTGAAGCCTATACATTTCCTTGTGGTTGCCAGTGCAGTGCATTGCAGCATAGTAATGATGTGTAGTAGCTTATAAGCGCTTATGAAGATATATGTACACTATAATGCTAAAATCGAAACGACTCTGGGCTATAATGTGAGTTCCATTTCGGTATTCGCCTGGTGTAAGATTTGGTTCTGTACATTTCCTTATGGTTAACAGTGCAATGCAGCATATCAATGATTTGTAGTTGACTATGTGTGGATATGAAGATAAATTGAAACTATAATGCTAAAGAGGATAGAAGTAGCTCTGGGTTTATAATGAACGGAAGCATCATGTTGAATAAATGATAAAAATACATTAAAATTAAAATTTACATTAATACTCGTATATACACACGAGGGGCATGCTGAAATTATTTAGATACTCCAAATAATTGCAATATATTTATTTCCAATGTCTACAGTTTTTCAAAGTATTCCCCTTGAGTGTCGATGCTCAGCTCCATTTGGTGGAACCAGCTGGTGAAAGCTTCTGATCATGCCTCTTTTGAAAGACTCTCAGTTTCGGCTTTCTAGGCAGAAAGTGCCTAATCTTTGCTGCTGAAACACTTTCCTCTGAGCTTCTGCTTCACATTTGGAAAGTCACATTGAGTAAGGTCAGGGGAGTACGGTGGATGTCCCAGCATTGTCCAGGATTCGTCACCTGTGACCACTTCTTAAACCCGCTTGGACCTCCCATTGTCGAATTATTTCCTTCATCAGGTGGCACCAATCCACTCTGGCCTATTCTTGGTCATCAGTGTGGAGGTGTGGCACAGCGGCAACACTGTTTGGAAGCACGTAGGTAGTGGCGGTTGGTCGATGGCAACCCTGCCGATCCTATGTCTAGGGTTCTTTCTATTTCGGAGTATGTCACATGACTGTCTTACTCAATTATTTTCCTTACGGCTGCAACGTTTTCTTCAGTCACAGCCGTTGGCGGACGTCCAGGGTGAGGTGCATCTTCAAGGGACCTTTTCCCAAGTTTGAACTCCGCAAACCAATTAAAAACAGCTGCTCGTAAAGGAGAAGCCTCACCGAAAGTTGTAGACAAAAGATCACAACTCTGTTGCTGTTCTAAGCCACGTTTAAAACCATAAAAGATCATAGCACGCCAATCGCGTCTAATGAGCTCCATGATGAGTTGTGTAATGAGCATGCAAACAGTTGACAACTAATGAGCTGTAGCGAGCCGCCAATGAGAAAACAGCATTCAAAGTCAACATTCTATTAATATAATCACGTGCTTGACGTTGGCGGTGTCGATTTTCCCCTAGTTCCAACTGGTTTTGCATTTCTAAAAATTTCAGCATGCCCTCCACACACACACACACACACACACACACACACACACATATATATATATATATATATATATATATATATATATATGCATATCATCAGCATTATGTTTGAATACGAAAGCTAGGGGATATAATTGGAATACGTTATTTCTATTGTGAATACGAGATACCAAAGGTGTCAAAGCAAAGATAGGTGAAGTACTGCATCGGGAAGACCTTTTAACTAACACCAGATTGTATTTGTGTCGGAGATAGAAAATAAGAGAATAGTTCTAGTTAAGTTAATCGTTAGTATCATATTCAAAAATTGTCCTTCAAATACCATGCAACGAAGAACAGAATGTAAATATGGAAGGTGTAGAGAATCGAAAACTTTAAAAAGATCAGCACTAATCACAATTGGTGATGGGATAATTTATTTGTCTAGTCAAAACAACAAATCCCTTAAATTAGAAAGATATAGAGAGGTGAGAGGAATTCTGTGGATCCGTATTGATATAATCGAAGAACCATGCTCAAGCGAGTGCATATGCAACGACAATTTTAAAATAATGATTGGTAAAAGTAATAGGTGATAAGACTTAACCCAAGATTTGAAGGATACAAACCATTGAGGATAGCCACTATAGTAGCTGGCATAACTTGAGAAATTTGAATGTTTTTAAGAGAAACAGTGTGAGAAAAACAAGGACCTACAGACAACCACCGAACACACATTACGATAAAAAACTGAATATGAGGTCATAAAAACTACCTAAACAAGAAGCCCTAGAAGGGTACCTTATCTCTGCCCAGATGCAGATACGTTTATAAAAGACAAAACCAAATCAATTGAACGGAACATGTCTCATAGTTGAAAAAAAAACATGTAAAAAGCATACGTTAATGATCCCTAATATAGGGAGTTTCATGAAGAAGCCTGAATCAAAGGATAGTATTGACCCACTAAGGCCTTTGGATGTATATTTAAAATAGATAAATTAATACTGAATCACTATAGATTGAAGATTTGTATTCCATAATAAGTAGTACAAAGAAAAAGACCTAGTTCCAAAAGAATTGAAATTCAAGTATGCAATTAAAACGTATGTACTGAATGGAAGATTCGAATTTGACAATCCACATTGGATATAAAAACATAAATAACAATATAAGGAGATGATACTATTAAGGGGTTAACTGAACCTGTAGCCTGTTACAATACGACTAGTAAACATTGCCTTAGAGACCTACACTAAAATTTTAACACGTGAATTGAAATTATGAATATTATCAGATTATTTACCCAAGGAATGAGAACTGAACAAAGCTTGTGGTTCGCCTTCTTTCTGACCCAAAGTACCAGATAAGACAACTGACAGGATTTGACCATTGGGAAGAAACCCGGACACACATACAGACAGTAACATACAACAACTGAACAAAGAAAACAAGAAGCGACTGAACCGAATGGATCCGGTGTGAAAGAAGCATACCCAAATTTAAAAATACAATCTGAAAATACGAAAATGAAGAACATACTAAAAGGAAAGTGAAGCACCAGCTGGCCCAGTACGCTCTTGGAAAAGTGACTACCCAAAGAAATTGTTATATCAAAAGACAATAATTATAGGAAACCGCATTTTAGGCGACATTTTCTTGCTTGCCTTAGAGTTCCTCTTCAACACCATTTCCCGTTTGAAGGCCAGTAAAATTTAAGACTCTTTTTCCGTTCAGTGATGCACGAGAACAGATACACCAATTTCAGAGAGATATTGAAAACAAAATTCAAAAAATCAAAACTTGTCCAAACCAATAAAATGTGTATAAAATAATTAACCAAAGAAATCTCATGCCTTTTTAAACCACACCCAATTCTAAAAAGGGTAGCAAATAAATACCTTTCTCTCTTCCTATGATGATGTCAGTGCAGTTACAAAGCTTCATCTTCTCTCGGGTTTTACACTGAGCAATACAGGCTGAGTAGCTGTAGAAAGGAAACCCCCACATACCCTCATTCTCATCTGGGAATCTACACTTCCTTGACGCTACTGGAAGATTGCGAACATCTTCATCTGCTGTTTCATCAATTATTATTAGCTCAGAATGGAACTTCTCATTAAATGTTGGGTACACTGTGCTCGTCATACTACCGAAACCTCTTTCCAGCGGAATCTCGTAATTTGACATATAAAGAACCTAAAGGATAGCAAGTTTAAAAACAGTAGTTAGAAAAATGTAACAACCATTTTAGTGACTTACAAATATAGTTATATTTACGTCTACTTCTATTTCATTAAGTACCTTGAAATGAATCAAAGAAGTAACCCAGTTACAAAAAAATTCACTTCTGTATCAATACTGGCGAATTCCTAGACTTGAGACGAAACTAGTAAAATTAAATAGCTTCATAATTTTCTGTTAATTTTGTCTTTGACATTTAAAGGGTAAGTAATGAGGTATTCATTTTTATCATAGACCATCATTCAGTAGAATATATATATCTATGTATGTATGTATTCCTGAATATTAATCACGACGCTGATATATGATAAAGATAAGACCCATTTTTTGTTTTTAATGGAACACAAGTATAAAACTATTAAACTTACTCTTTATTCTCACTTCTGGGGCAAGCGCGAATTTGAACATCAGTGACCCTTTTCGCGACTCACGTACTGATGTAAGTGTATTCTGGTAAGTCAGAGACCCAAGTAGAATTTTTTTGCTTGAAAACGCATGCTCTTTCACAATCTTAGGTCATCGATTTCCTGATAAATTTCTAATGTTTCTCAAACTGAAGTAACAAAAGCTTCCCTTGAAAATTGTAGAAATATGTCTTCGGCACATAATTGTGGCTATGCATCATGAAAATGTCCCAATATCTCGACAAATAGTACATATTATAATACATGTCCCATAGCATACAAAAATACCCATTTTTTTTCAATTATTATACTCAGTAAATTTTATGGTTGAGAGACTGCAGTAAAAAAGGGAATTTTAGAAATAAGAATGTTTCTGTCACGTAACTGATATTGATTAGTGACCAAACATGAACATACTCTCTATACTGTCCAAGTCATTTCAGTAGTAACCTAACTTGTCATGTCCGGGCGTTCTAAAGTTCCCTTCAACCTGTTCCAAATTTGGACCCTTGTTAATTTCAAGTTAATTATCCGTCCCTCTCTATGATTATCTCTCTCTCTCTCTCTCTCTCTCTTACACGCTGTATCACAGAAAACATGAAGTAGATACTTTTTTCATCCATTACTTAAATCTGTTCTTCATTCTGTCCCCATTGTATCTTATCTATATTCTACTAAGCTACTATCTAACCATTTTTTAACCTTGTTGCACTTGCTACACCCTACCTTACATTCCTACTGTTTTCATGGTCTCTATAGTACGAATACTCGAGAACATTTGTGTATTTGAATATAAATATTCTAGATTATCTACAGTGTGTATACTATGCTCTCTATATTCTAGTCAACTAATTTCAGAAAACGTATCCTATATCCCTTACTTTGACTTTACAAAATTCACTTAAATGTGTTTCTCTGCTTTCTTTTCCATGCGGGTTTAGCGGAAGGACTGCTTTCTGCAGTTGCATTTTCAAGTTTAACCTAGTATAACATTTCCAGTTTGCAACACTGCACTCTGTGTTTCACATATCATGTTTACCTTCTCTAGGGAAAGCCACATATGCATCAAACAATCAACTGACGAAGTGTAACTTCAAAGAAATCAACGATGTACCAGATTGGCAGCTTTGTCAATATAATTCAATAACAATTACACTCCGAATACTATATCGAAATTAGTATTTGAGTTAAACGTTTCAAATAAACATATGAAATCTACTGGAATATGTTCTAGATGCTGCTCTGATTAACTTACAAAAAATACCAAAAATTCCATTTGTGGGTTTTCGCCATTTAAAAAAAATGGTCCACAGTCTTGGAGTTCCCACCTGTACTTAGTTTATGAGGTAGGACTCCTAAACCAATAAACCTAGAAGGCTCGTTCCTTTATATCACATTTCTAAGATTACGGGAAATATAAAAAGGTATCATTACTATTACTCCAAGAGTAGTAATTAATTCATAATTTTAGAATATTTTTTATCTGCGTTGGGTATTATATTTTCTTCCTTACGTCGTACATATCACCAGAGCCAAAATATCGAAAAAGTTTTCAAATAAAAGTTGTAGGAACTTTTATGAGTTTTAATATGATGTATATATTGCCACAACATATAATGCTATAGCTACGTAATATAACTGCAAACATCATGGTACAGAGAAAGGTGACTGCTTCATTTCAATGGAACGTGTAGACCAGGGAAAATACGATATCGTGTTAAACAACTGCAATAAAAATGATTTCTCGCTCTTCTATGGAGGAAGATAAACTGAAGACCAGACCAAACGTATTTACCGTTTGGAGTCCGATAACTGGTCGCCATTATGAAAATTGACTTCAAAAACCGTTGTTGGCATTTTCCTCATGAATGGTGACCCATACTGAAATTTTGCGAAGATTTTAATTTTTCAATATCTGAGTCACTATTACACTTTTTGAGCTAAAACAAACGATGATAATGTTATCACATGTTTTAACGTTTCCTGTGATAACAGAAGAACGGATGTAAAATAAATATTTTAATTTCAGAGTGAGGCAAAAGCCTGCTAAATCGAAAATATCTATTGAGACCAAATGTTGGATATCGGCGATTGATGGTCGAGCACTATATTGGTCATTTTTAAATCCGCCATCTTCGATTTACGGGGAGAAATTTAAGTAGAAAGGCATCATGTGAAATATAATTTTAGGCTAGATCATTCTGAAAAGGTGAAGCCGTTTATTACGTACGCTTATTTGTTTAAGAGATTTACTGTCTTCTGTCCACGATGGACTCTAATCAGACCAATAATTATGATTACCTTCATTGCCCTCACCTTTGATACAGGGAGGATTATATCGCTAAACAACTCACACAAAGGAAACACTGAATTTTCATTACACCACACTAGAGTCCATAGGACAAAGAGTAATCGCATGTTACGGTCATCCTCACTTGCGTATCGTTGCAATTGCAGCTTACAAAGATATCGGTTGCTTTCATGTACCCGTAAAACTGGCTGGCAGCTGGCTACTGTAATCGTCAATTACTGCGCGTGGACTTTTGCACAATAGTTGCCACGAGTTCCTTTCTAAAACAAATAGTCCTTTCTTTTCACAAAAAAACAAAACGAAAATGGGAATAATTTAATATTGCAAGCTCTATTAAATGGTGAAATTTGCAACTTCCAGCACTGCAGAAAAATAACTATGTAGATCGGAAGCTATTTTTAAATATAGATAGTTTTAATTGGTATTTTTAAAATCGGATTTTTATTCTGCACTCAAAGTTAAGAAACATTTCTGAAAATATTTTACAACAAACGCGTCTATTAGCCTAGAAGTAGTGTTGAAAATATGTCGAAATAATAAACTGTGAAATGCTTTTCTTAAAATAAAATAAAAAAAATATCTAAATCTTATATGCTTCATCGAATGGTGATATTTGTAACTAACGTTTCTGAGAGAAAGTGGTGCTTTAGAACAAACATTTGATTTATTAAATAGAACAGGCTAATATTTATCTAAGTCTCATTTAAATTAGAATTTAACAAACTTCGTACAGAACATTTTTAAAAGAAATGGCTCGATCGATCTACAAATGACAGACTTTGTGTCAAAAATATGAACTGTAATTGCTTGGAGACCACACGTTTAAAATCATGTCACGGGCAATTGAGACATATGCTGTTAAAATCTTTCAGACAAATGTCTCTTAATTTTCAACGAAGAATAAAAAGCTGATATAAACATCAACTTCACATCTGGATAGGTTATTTCCGGTCAGCGCTACACGTTGCAAATATTACCACTTGATAGAGCATACCCGATTTAGTTATTTCAATTTTCGAAATTTCTATGTAAGAACTGATACCATTCTCATGCTGATATATATATATATATATAATTCACAGCCATATTCAATCCACTATTGGATGAGGCCTCTCCCACAGACAGAAGTTGGTCTACTGCTCCAACGCTGACAAGACGTGTTAGGGAGAGGAGAGCCGAAACTCTCAACTCTGATCGCCACTTTATTTTATTAACAGCAGCTCCCCTATGTCCTCACGATGCTGGGTTAACACCGAAATATTGAACCTCCACCAAGAATCGAACCCGGGACCACTCGCACATAGCGCTAGTCTAGTGGTTACCGTCGCTGACTGGTGATTCTGGTGTCCCAGGTTCGAATTCGAGCTCTGTCAAGAATATTTTTCCAATGCGTGATGGTCTGGAACGGCTCCCACTCAGTATCCTGATGTGATTGAGGAGCTGATGTGAATAAAAAACAGCGTCGATCAAAGTTGAGAGCTTCGGCTCTCTTCTCCCAACGTGTATGGTCAGCTTGGGAGAGTAGACCAATCTCCTCTCTCGGAGAGAGGTCTCATCTAGTAGTGGATTAAAGATGGCTGTGAACATTCAGCTGTTCTCTATCCACTGCTGGATGCAGGCCTCCCTCTTTTCTCTCCACATATCTCGGGCTACTGCTATCCTCATCCAAGTAACTCCTGAAAACGCGTGATTTCGAATACCCATCTTGAATTTGGACGTTGTCTCTGTCGTTTCTTTTCTCTAGGAATCCAATGTATCCATCTTCGATCTGTTCGTCTAGCTATGGGACCGGCCAATCTCCACTTTATCTTCTTCGCACTCTTGATTACATCATCCTCTTTTGTTTGTGCGCGAATCCATACATTTATCTTCCTGTATTTCCTAGTTATTCCCAGCATGCATCTCTAAATTGTTATCTTTGTGACTCTTAATCTTTGAGTTATTTGCGTATTCAATGTCCAAGTTTGACAGCCGTACATCATTACATGTAAGATACATTGATTATAAACTTTACGCTTCAGGCACAGTGGTAATTTGCTTTTGAAAATATATATATATATATATATAAAGAGAGGGGGTGACTCAAGTACAGTTCACAAATGTGTTAATTAATGTTCGTTCACACATTTGCGACATATTGTTCCGTGATAGCACACGGTTTTAGTTGAATCAATTATTTTGGTTAAAAAACCCGTTGAAGAGGCGGACATTAAACGGTTTCATGAACCGTTTTAGTAGTGTAATATTACTACAAGTGCAGTTGTAGTTTTATATTTTTCAGATTTATGTAAGATATATTGACGTCCTTATAGACATTGAAACCCTTAATCTCCGATAGTATATTCTTCATGCGCCGCTGAATATGAAAATAGAATTGCTCGCTAATGCTAAGCAAGTTGATCCTTAGAACATTCACAAACCTGGGTTTCTATGCTTTATTAAGGGTAAATTGTAAAACGTGGGATAATGTTACTCACTGTAAGACGTGTGGTATTAATATTGCTGAACGTATCTAATGGGCTGCCTAGATACGAATTGTCCAGGCCAGTATATAGATAACTTACCTTAACTGGTTGACCATCCCATTTGATCCGGTACGTAACTTCAACCGCATGGTTTCCGCTCAGCCAATAATCCTTTGGAGTATGTCCAGATCTAAAAATTAATTAGTTAACCCATTACCATGATTGTAGGCTCTAAAGTACAGTATTTGCGTGAAGGGAAGTACATGACTTTATTTTACCAATTGATAGAACATGACAATTTCATTGTTTTAATAATAAACTAATCACTTGATTACCCGTTGTGCAAAATGTAAGAGAGCTTATGATGTCACCGATAAGAATGACTATCCCAGATTATTATTTTTACATTTAATCAAATGATTGTGGTATAAAATTTAATGCAAAACTATCTAAATCATATCATCACCTTAGAGCTAGGAGGTGCAATGCCCACTTCAGCTACTTTTGAGAAAAAGGTAGTTTTAAAATTAAAAGTTTAATATCAGGATACATTCAATACATACCTAATGTTTATAGCTACTGGAGATCATTTTATGAAATAATACTTTTAAGGTTGATACATATCAGTACAAGGTCTTTGACTGAAGTGTTAACTTCGTTTTACCAAAAATTTGGCACAGTACCTGCTGGTTCCAAAGTGATGATATACCCAATAATAATAATCACAGACGTTATTATTTTCTGATTCCTTAATGTTTAAATGGAAGCATTTCCAAGGTAAGATTCCATGAAAAAATTCGTTTTCATGCAAGCCATGTTTCTCCATTTTTTTTTAAACTACAGATACGTCGATTACTTCTGACTGAAGCTTTATAATATCTGCGTTATGTGATCAAAAGTATTCCGGCAAACATCGAATCCTTTGTTTATCATACAGGGCGACACAGTACTGCCATCTACCTCGATGAGCTCATGGTCAACGATCTCAGTAGTTTGCAGGCAGAGCTAGACAGGAAGATGAGACGGTCTGAGGAACACACAAACTTCCAACGTGGTCACGTTATTGGGTACTACTTGCGTAAGAAGATCACCTTTCTGAACATCTCTGGACCTACTGTTTTCAATGCTATATTGAAGTGGAAAAGTGAAGGGACGTTCAAAACCAAATAGCGTGCATGCTGACCTTCCGTTTAGACGTCCAGAAACCGTCGAGCGTTTTGAGGTTATTTAATGAATAACTGGATAACAATCCGATTGTTTTTCCCATTTATTCACTAGGATTTGTCTCAGGGCGAAAATCTGGTAAAAGTAGATCTATTTCTTCTAAATCCACAATGAGGATCTCCAATTATTTAATCTACGTATACGCTTAGGCAACTTACCACTATATTACTCAATACTTCGTAGCATGTTGGGAGTAACAATATTCCGCGATAATTATTATAGTCCGAATTAAAACAATTAAAGAAACTAATTTAAAATTAATTTGTTATAATGGACTGATGTGACAATTACAGCCTAAGTCTATCACAAGTTGTAAGACCATCGTGCCTTTTCTGAAAACTTTTTCTGGAAAATGGATTCTAACTTGGGTTCTCAAAGGTACCATTTCGGGATTTGAAGGTAAAGCAAAACCCTGGATGACGAGAATAAATATATATAAAAGATGCAAGTATCAACACTCGATTCCGATTGTCTTTCGGATTATTATTATCATTAATAATAATAATATAGCTAAGGTTGATTGGGTTAGTCGTGAATTCAAACCTAATATTCACTATTATTCTGAAAGAAAAGCTATAAGTTGGTTTGACTTTCTTGATACTGTGTTTAGAGGTGGACCAAAAATGTAAAGATGTAAAGAAAGAGATTTTTTTTTGTACAAGCTGAATATATACAAGAATCAATGGTAAAACAAGATCTGTATCATGATGCAGTTCAAATTGTAACACCTAATTTTAATGCACTAAAAATAAAGAAATATTTAATGTAGTTCAATATCATAAAGATAATTAATTACCTTCAGTTGTACAAACGACTTGCTTCTCAAGACCGGACGAATATTTTATTGTCTCAGAACATTGAGGACGTGGCTATGCAAATTGAAAATTCAATAATAAAAAGTATTACAGATAATATAAAAAAATAAATTGTTAATAAAAAAAATCCTTCTTGCTTTTCGTGTGAGTTAAAGAAGACTATTGCATTGAAACAAAAAGGACATAAGAAATTTAAAAAGCAACAATATGGATGATTATCAAGTATTTGTTGAATTTAGAAAGAAATCGAAATGGTTAATAAAAAGGGACAAACAACGTTGTATTCATAATATACAAGATAAATTAAGTGCTGAACCTGTTATACTTTGGAGGTGTGCAAATAAGTCAACTAGAAATCCTAGTGCTGTTACTGGTTTAGAGGTGAAAAACGAAGTAATTACTTATTAAAATGAGTTGTCTGAACTATTCGGTGGTTATTTTCAATCTGTATATGAACCTATTAGAAACAAAAATAATAGGCTAATCAATATTGAAACTTAAACTTGTAATGTTATTGAAATACCATTCATTGAAGATAATTAACTAGTTATAGCCATAAGATCATTGCGATATAAAACCTCCACAGGCATTGATCAAATCCTTGTTTTTGTTATCAAAAGTATCAGTGTAATTATAGCTCCTATATTAACGTAAACTTTTAATTGCAGTTTATGTATATCTAAATATTCCGCTAATTGGAAAACATTTAAGTTACTTCCATTGCAAAGAGTAGTGGGAAGAAACTCGAGGTCTTCAGACCTATAGCTATCGTGAATATTGTACCTAAATTAAAATAAAATACTATTTAAACGTAAATATAGTTACGTTAAAAACACATTTCTGATCATGGCTTTGTTATTGTTGTAAACAATAACAAATCTAACTGAGTTTTTGTACAGTCCTGGACCTATAGTTGAACAAAGGGGTAAAGTTGATGTTATTTATGTCGATTTTAAAAAGCTTTCGATAAGTTATCGCATAACATTTTGTTAAAGAAACTTATGCTTTTTTGGTTTCTCACCTAAATTAATCTTCTGGTTTGATTCTTACCTCGCTGAAAGAAAGTTCAGAGTAAAATATAAAGGCTGTAGATCATCGATTTTTTGATAACATCTGGAGTTCCTCAAGGATCAAATTTGGGATCTTTATTGTTTACCATATACATTAATGATCTCACAAGATTTACTTCTGAAGCTTTGATGTATGCTGATGATGTTAAAATATTTAAGCATATTTATTCTTTAGATGATCATTATGTCTAACGGAATGATTTAAACTTGGCTATCCAATAGTCTGTTATTAATCACCTACCAGCAAATGTCAACAAAACGGTGGGTATGATTATGACTAGAAAAACTAATCAATCTTATTATTCATATAAGATTGGTGAGGAAGTTATTGTATTTAAGGACAAAGTTAAAGATTTGGGTATTCTCATAAATAAAAAGTTATATTTTACAAACCATATTGAAACTATATCATTCAAAGCTAAAAGAATTTGAGTGTTATATAACATGGGTTGCAAAAAATTGTAATAATATAAATGTATATAAATTGTCGTACTGTGCACTGGTCAGAAGACATTTTGAATATGCAAGTGTAGTGTGGAACTCTGATCAAAAAATATTTAATTAATAGAATTGGGGTAATTGGGAATATTTTCTTGGCACAGCTAAAATGGATATTTAAATCTAGTTTTGAATGCACTTCTGTAAACGAAATGAGATTTATATTATAATATTGAATCTGCAAGTTCGGAGATTGTTATCTGATGTAATGTTCTCTTCTGATGCTCTTACTGGAAAACAAGGGTTTATTAACACTATAAATATAAAGGTTCCTATGTATCGTTCAAGGAAAATTGAACTCATTAGTCCTGTTTAGCATTGTAGCTCGCCAGTACATAAGTTTGCTGAAAGCGTAAATAAATTATCGCATATTATAGATATATACAGTGTTGATTTTAAAAGTTTAAGAAGAAAAAATATAAAATCTGTATTAGATTTGTAAATTCCAGTTTTGTAAACCTTTTATTTTGATGACAGAAGTGATGGCTTTTTATTAAATCTAACCTTGTCTTTATCTTGAACCATCTTTTGAATATGTTTTATCCATATGTTTTTCTTGCATGATTTGTGGTTGTTTTCTTTTATATTATCTACATGTATTTTATGTATTGACATTTTTTAATGGCAGACAGGTATTGGTCTATGTGCTGTACTGTCATTTTTATACGCCCAAATTAATTCAAATTCAAATTATTATTATTATTCCAGTTGGACCCCGCTTTCGGGAAATCGAAGGCAATGCTGCATCACAGATAATATGCTTAAATGGTCAGCCTGGTTTCACGCAATTCATGGACACCATGTTAGATTGCTTCAATACACATACGCAATGAATGCATTCCGGAAACAGGATTACCTTTTATACGTTATCGCAGCTCTTTCCATATTCACTGCCTTTGTAGACAGATACACGTATTTAACTCCAGGAGTTGCCAGTCATTCAGCGACCGCGATACTATCGTGCACATGTCTGTGTAATGAGAAAATAGCTTATGCCTCAGTAGCGAAATGGTTAAGGCAACAAACTTCTTATCACAAGGTAACATGTTCAAATCCGGGTGCAGGCAAGTGTGATAATTTCAACTGGACGAAAGGCGAGAGAATAAGACGAATTGATAGGATGTAATGAAGATTGCGTTTTTTAATGAAGCTACAGTAAAAATATACGTAATTCCGTTTATTGAAAGAGTGAATTTCTCCCACCGTTGATGACAATTATAGTCAATACTAGCACCAAACAACTTGAAATCAAGCATGACACAGCCTAAAGTAACACTGATATGATAATTTGAGTACTTGAAACCTGGCTGTCAGTCTTGTTCTGCTAAGGTTATCTTAATGTGGATTTTGTAAACTAGGCCGTACGATTCAACCTTGTCAAATTCTTTCTGAATAATATTCTAATCATGCATGAAGTTGACAGACATTTGATAGCAAACTCGATTAACTTTCAAGTCAGGTAAAAATTACTTTGTGGGTCATAATATAAATGTATTGTACGTTAATAAATACTGTAAATATTGATCACTGAGCATTCAAACAAATTTATTATTTTCGTTACATAATAGTAATATAAAAAATACTGAAATTATTGAGAAAACCTTGGATGTGGATAAACCGAATTAAAGGAACTCTCTACCGATCCAGATTTACGTGAGATGTATTTCTAATTAATCTATAATGCCTTCGAAATAAATCAAATATTGTATGGCAAAGTTACAATACTAAATCCACTATGAAGTAAATGAACAGAAATAAACAAGATCGAACACAGGATAATAAATTGTAATTATAACGTACAAATTTGGTAACGTAGAAAAGACGTAGCCATATTAATGTCGAATTAACATAAACTCAGTAACGATAGATCAAATAGTATATGGACCGGTACTTAGATAGTTGCTCATCTACAAGGAACAATAATCTTGCTAGCAATTCACACTTTGCAACTTTGCCTATCAATAGTGCTTTGGAGCAATTTCATATATTAAAAAAAAAGCTATTTTACAGGAGAGCCAAAAAACTCTAACGTTTGTACGTGCTAGAAGGTGAGGGTGGTGATTAGTTTCACCCCATAAGTCAGTTTGTGTTGCAATTATTAACATAAAAGTCAGTGCATGATGTAGGCCGAATATTTCTATACAAATTCATGTTATGAACTGAAAATAACTTATCTTGAGATACGAGGTAGCTGCAAAGTATCATCGATATATTATTGTTGTTAGAATCAGATATGGATAATATCTACTTGTAACAATCAGGTTCATTTAAGTTATTTTACAAATAGAACAACAAGGAACATTACGCTATTCGAATTATATAAGAGCTGTCGATTGATTGTGTTTTGATGATTTGCGTTAAATTTGTTATGTTAAAGATTTGTCTTATGTGCAATCAGAAGCTTCCACGTTCAAATTCTAATGCAGCTAGTTTAAAAAGTTACAAACTTAAATAATATATAATCATGAAAGGAATGGACAAAGTGGAGATAAATATAGGTTCCAGTAGTCAGTAACCCTACACCAACAGGGTCAACTTTCTATTTTTGCCAACTGTAAAAGATGCTGTTTTTGGTTGAGGATTTGGTGGGTGGAAGTTGAGGAGTACGTGGTTCAACGTTTGCCCACCCTGGTCGGCAGAACGTCGAATTTTGTGCAACATCCTGTCGTCGGGCCAATGTCTCATACTGACGTCAACGATAATCTTGCAGCCAATGTTTTTTTTTCATGGAACCACTGACGAAACAAGATTGTTTACGCTGCTTTTATGTAAAGAATTAATTTAGGGAGTATTCAAATGATGAACTAATTTGGACTCAAAACTAAATGAATTAAACTGTCATTAATTGTTAAATATAATTTATACTAAATCTTATCTCATTGTTGTTCCATAACGTACATGACCTTAAATTTGATTTTTACCCGTTTCATAGCAATATTAGTTGAAAATATTCCTTGATTGCCAACTAAGACAGGAACTGTGAAACTGAATCAAATGGACCGTGTATATGTTATATAATTATAGAGACAGAGTATTCCGTGTCATGCCGAAGTATCCTCCTCAGCTCGCCACATTTTCTGAGATGCGCATAGTACATGAATGGGATGAGTGTTTCTTAGGCCTATTAACTAGGTGTTACGAATTTTATTTGTTACTAACCCTGGATATCTAAGGCTCAGGCGACCAGACTGCTTTAAAAAATTACATTTGTTTGTTGTGTAAAATTTCTTGCAGTTCTAAACTGAAGTGGTATCTAAAAAGCAAGATCATAACTTTAAAAGGATTTTAGAGGAAGAATGGGTACAGGAAGAATGCTCTATGATATCTGCTAATGAATAAATTGTAGTAAATATGTTGTTGTATATTACGTTATACGTGGTTCAGGATATGATGCCAGCACATATGCCACACCCTGTATTTATCACCAGAATTTAATTTATTCATGTACTAGATCACTAAACGATAGAAATGGTACAAGCTTTCAAGGCAAATATAGAATGACTGTAAAGAAATTCGTCGAAGAATTACCATTTATATTTGGTTATGATTATACTATAATTCTTATTTCTCTACCCACTACATTGTAATCCATAGTATTCACACAGTCGAATATATACTGATTGCACTTCTATTTAATTCTGGAACTTCCGTTGTAATATGAAAAGAACTACAAATTTTCTTCATCATTTAACAAACGATATTGAATACTGTATTCCAGGAGATGCATCACTCCGCATTACTACTTTCACAAACAATGAAAAATAGCATTCGACATTAGGGTCAGAGATGTATCTTTGTTAAATATGTATTGAATATTTCTACCTTCAGTTTGCTTAGAACATGTTGTCTGAAAGCTACTAATTGGTTTCTGAGAATAAAGTTTATTTTTAAATCCATATTTCAGAATTTATATATTTTTTTCTTATTCACAAATTCATACAAGATCTAACGAACTTATGGATCTCCTGTTGTCTTCCACACCTTCTCGGGAAATGAACCATTTCATTTCTGATGGCCGAAAGATTAGAAGGCTCGGTTTCTGTGAGCGCTGGGGTCTATTAAACGCAGTGGTTCGGGGTCAAATTTACCGAAAACTGTAGGTCCCATCTTTGGAAGCTCATTACCTCATTCAGGACGTTATCACTCACTTCGATTTTGCACAGAGGCCTTCATACGTGTTTGAAATTAAGTAATAAATTTCATATCCGAAATAATTTAATCCCATAACGTTCAGGCAAAAAGCAAAATATTTCGGATATATATATATATATATATATATATATATATATATATATATATATATTTATATATATATATATATATATATATATTTAAAATCCTCCCTTTGATAGCAATTATGTATGTACTCCAAAACTCTCTTTTGAATCTTCTCATCTTCAGGTTGGGTAATTTCACTTGGCTATGATTAGTTCTGATATTAACAGAACGGGATAAATCCTTTTGCAGGTAATTAAAGAGAGTGTGTCTGTTTAGTGTTAACGCACGGCCGAATAGTTGAACACTGCCATACATCATGGAGTAATCGCAAAATTCCACGGTACCTGGTCTACGTATCATAGACACCTTTCCATGCCAATTCATACAGTGCACCAACGCGACGGACACCGTTTTTAGACCCGCTGTCTTCCTTATACAGTACACGAAATCTAATGAAAGCTGACTTAATGAACATAATAGTTACCTTTGCAAGACAATTCGCAATTATTTTGTTAATTTAATAAGAATTATAAGAACTATAAATAATATTTATACTCACCTAACTTGCATTGAATTTACAATATAACAATTCAGAGTATCAGTCTCAATTGGTTTGAAAATATTGCAACACTCAATAGGTTCTCTATTTACTGTGCAATTTTGAAAAATTTCCATACATGCTCTGGAAAGAATAGACGTTTTACTAAATACAATTTTAAAAAAACATACACACACACTAAATAATTCTTAGAGTTACAAATTATGTGATTCATTTATGAATTAAGAATTTGAGTTAAAAAACAGCTACCGGTACACTTTAAAAACTGTACCTCTGAATTAGAACAAACGCAGGGTTGGGTTTAGAGGAGCGATTCTTTGCCTCTCAGTTCTTGGGAGGGAGCAGGCTAATAGAAACAAAAACGAAGGTAAAATATTAATCTCTGGGTCCGTCACTGCCTCTGAAAAATAGGTAGTATAATGTACTCCCAATTTTTTAGAATCAGTGACGGCCCCGAGATTAATATTTTATCTTCGTTTTGTTTCTATTAATCTGTTCCCTCCCAAAACCTATTTCACAACAGTAAATATGAAATATTTTTTTAAAAAATAAACATATTTTACATTTATGTTTGGACTTAAGCCCGTCCAATCCTTAAGCCCGTGAAATTTCCGTAAAATTACATTAATCAGAAGCCATGATTTTTGGTGAAAATATGTAATGTAACAGCTAAGACTACTGTCAGAAGTACTGTTCTGGAATGTCTTCCATAGTGCAAATCGATCAGGATGGTCTCTTTGAATAGGATTTATACATAGGGAACATTCTCCTCGTTAAGTTACAGAAAAGGACTTAAGATATTGGGCTTTCACTATAAGGCCACATCTATTCAGACAATGAATTAATACGTAGTTAATAATTTTAAATTTGTGAAAACTTGGCTCGCTCTGCAATATGATACGCAATCTATGAAGGATTAATTAATACAGTTCCAAATGCTTAAATTGCTAAAAAAATTTGTAAACGTTGCTAGGAAATCCCAGTAAAATTGCTAACAGTTTTTAGTATTTTCTTTGATTGCATTACATTTACGGAACACTATAGACTTTCGCACGGTGAGGTACAAATTTGCACATTTTACTTCTTTGAGCACATGTGCAAAATGGGATAATGTTTTCTTATGGTTACTGTGCTGCAATTATGATCAACTATTTGCTGCCGATATCTTGATTATTTATTTTAGTAGAAATTGGAAGCTTACATTAGTGAATGGTGATACCAAACATTAATTAATAAGTTTCTCTTTGTTTATTTTGCTCGCAATATTCCTGAAAAATGAATGATCGCTTGTTTCTATTAGTCACATCGGCGGAAATTATATGCAGCTATGGGTGCGTAGCGTTTTCCAGGAATGTTTTAGAAACAATTTTATATTGTATGCTACAACCCTTCTTTGTAGATATTATTTAACTGGTTAAATTTCTTGTATTTCGCCTAACTATAAATATTTTGTTCCTCTACCAACTTAAGGTGTCCCTCAACAAGGCCAGCTTGCTGAGCTGGAAAGGGTAGGATAACAGCCTGGCCTTTAGTGTAAGTAGAAGTTCAGTATTCGAATTGAAAAACAAATAGAGACATGGAAAATCTCATTTTCTATGGACCCCTAATTTTCTAAACTGAATTGTGTTTATAATTTTATTATTATTATTATTGAAGTTTCGCTCAGAAGCACCTGGATAATGATATCTCTTAGCAAAACAATCATGCAATCTTGCGGTCAACCATGTGTCAAAGTTACTTTTACTACAGCAAGGATTGTTTACATGGTATTTAATGGATATATAAAAGGGCTCCAAATCATATATTTCGCGAAGATGCATCAGTATAAGCAAGTGTAGTAAGAACATTTTATGTTTTGATAATCAGAATGTGACATCATGACAATGATCATTACGGGTGTCAAATCGATGGATATACAGTATGAGATCTTACAACAAACAATCGTATTTTAAAGTGAATAAGTATCTGATGGATGAGGACTTATGAGGGAGTATAAGTTATAGCAATTGGATAACAAATGCTTCCAACCCAATATAATCTTCATTTTAAATACAATAGCATATATATTATTAAAAAATCTAAATCACTTTGTCAAACAGAGATTAGGAATATCACATGTGTACTCACTCTGTGAATTATTATTGAAAACAATTGGCAAGTTTATTGAATAATTTTATCCATTATGTGTTACGTGCAGAGTAACTTCGCTAAACGAATGGTCGAAGTATTAGAGCTCTTCATTTTTGTAACATATCATAACGCGGCGTGTTGTGGTCATTTGTTTATCTATCCATGGTCTGCATATTCTACAAATTTTGTGTTAATCTGATGACTGCTTATTCATGTTGCATTTTTCATGGTGAGAAATGCAGTTCCAATTGCGCTTATAAAATGTATGATTCGAGAAACAGTGCAATACTTTACGGTCAATATAAAGAATATTGCACATCATCACCGTTACAACTGACATCTAAACTGGATGCTGTAGCGTGTTTGTGTGGAACCGGAGAAATCCTGTCATAGAATTAGCGCATTCTACACTCCAAACAGCACCCGAGTTAGAAAATACGCCGTAGTAACATAATAATAAACAAGATTTTCAAAGGACATAGCAAGAACTTCGATCCATTCGCTAAGGGATTTGTTTAGAGTACACCGGCGGCGAAGTTTTAAAGTGATTGCTACTTTGTGGGAGATATACTTGAGATTAAAGGAAAGACTTTATGTCGACTGTATATAAACATTTATGAGAGAAAATATAATATTTACTTATTCGCATGAGAAACAAGTACTAACTGATTAATTATTGGTAATGTCACAACAACAACTGGAGAATTTAGTTAATTGTCATTTAGTAATACGGAAACGGGATTCAACTAACATGTACCAAACTGTTGAAACAAAAGATGAGAGATTGAAGGTAGATGATAAAGAATTTGATAGTCTTCTAAGTAACTCTTAGTGGATGATGATTGCTATTCTGATGTCTTCAGTCTCTCGGGTGGTAGAATGACTTGCTGCTGAGATGGGTTTGATCACTTCGATGCTCGAGGTAAAAGATGTTAACAGCTCTCAAGAAATTGTGTGTTAATATTATGTATTAAATCTCACTGCAATGTTACTTATGGCGGAAAGTTCGTAGCGAATCACAAGTGTTTACTTAAAGCCAGTGGATAGAGAGGAACCACTAATTTAGATCAATCAGATGGGAGTGGGCGTAATGTACCCTTTGGTTCCATGCTTAGTCTTGCTGAAATGAGAACTGTTGATGAAACTAACCTTTGTAATTCCAAAGATCTGAAGACAACTGTATCGGTGGGACTTGATACTTTCTTGAAGTTCTGTCATTCCAATCTCCCATTAAATTATGTATACGCATAAATCTCCAGTTGCATATTTACTGTCTAGTCTTACCTGGTTGAATTCACGTTCCCCTTAGGTTCAAAACCAAAACATTAATATTTTTTATTTGAGAACAACTGCGTTTCCTTCCTTCATGCGGCGACTACATAAAATATACAATTTTTATTTATATAAATAAAGAACAATATTTAAATAAAACCAACACTCATGCCACATGACAGAACCGTGGTACGAGATTTCTAAAATAAAAGTAAGAAAATAATGAACAAATGAACGGGTGCATTCTTTCGTCGGTATAGGATGTCAGAAGTATGGAAAAAAATAACTCTGGAGTTTGAATTTTCCAATAGTTTTCACAAAGGCAAATTGGTATCCTTATAAACGTTACATGAACCTAATCTTTCAAAAATGCAGATTTCAAAACTGGGAGCTGGTGCGCAAGGGATTTTCAAAGAAAGTAAGGGATTTCCTCGAATTTTCTGAAGCAAACATTGCTCGATATCAGCATCGATGTAGCTACATTACAGCAAGTAACAATTAATTGTTGGTTGTAAGTCGATATCTAAAACGTATTTCCTTTGCGGTATATTTTAAAAAAGGTTGCGTAGTTGTATAACAGACAGAAGTAAATTTCATACATTTCTATATTTGTTTTGAGTACTTGTTATCAGTAAAATACACGATCATTGGCCGGTTAGATAGTAGGTATTAATATTATCATCTACCCTAATATGGAAAGTCATCATATGACGACCCATATTTACTTCAGGGAATGTCTGGTATACCCATACTTCCTTTGAACAATCCTTTGATTACGCAATGCACAATTTTGTAATATGCGTTTCTTGAAAGAACAGGTCTAAAATCTTTGATGACGCTCTGCCAACTCAAGGCTCAATCACAGTAGGTTTTCCTGCCTTTTTCCTTGTATATCAATTATTCAAAATTCATTGCAGGTAAACAAAATGTATAATTCTATAGTTAAATAAAATAAAATTCATCTTTGTAAAGTAAAATAATCTATGATTTTTTTTCATTTAGGGAATATCTTGTAATGGTTTATTCAATGTTGTCTTACAACACTTTCAAGCATTTGGAACATAAATACGTGTACTAATCTGAAGCTCACATATTGCTTTCATATAACATTTTGATCTTCATTATTTTTGCGGAATTCTGAAATCCTTTGTTCATAAATCATTCGTATGTAACTTAAATTGTAAACATATTTCAAAAATATTTATTGTTAAACATTTTGTTAAATTCTTCAGTCATTCTTTACTGTAAAATCAGAAGTATGAATTTACTACAATGATATTTGTTGACATACAATAATATTTTGTAAATTATGACATTTTCATGCAATTTTAAATAATAGCTAATATGCATTATACTATTAAAAGCATAAAATATAGGTAACACATATATATCAGAAATAAGTAACAAAAATGCGATTTTACTATTGTGCAGTAGTATAGCGCATATTTGAGTTTAAGCTAAACGAATGCACATTCATTTATATATTTTTTTATAAATTGAAGTTTTTCTTTTCTAGAGTATCTGCTGTAGTCAATTTTACGTTTTGTATAAATTTAGTAAGAAAAAGCCATTCCAAATTCGATGTTTTACTAAAATTAAACATATTTTTATATAGACTGTTCACACAGATATTGTGTGAACAGGGTATATCAGAGAAGTAGTGAAATTCAACGAAATTTGGGATTTTTAAGGAATTTTTCTTGCTAAATTAAAAGATAATGAAAATAAGCTTTTAGATATATTTTATTAAATAATTCGTAAGTAAAAATAATTTTGTTATTGCATGACTAAAAAGAAAGCAAGAGGCGCTTTCTCATATAAAGGCACTTAAAAAAGTTCTTCAACTGGCACGCCCCATGTTTCCTTTTTCGTCATGTATCAACAAAATTGATTTTTACTTATTGGTTCAAATTGTTAAAAAAAAGTATGGCTTCAAAATATTTTTTGTTAACTTTTCGGTGTTCGGATTCTTTTCCTCAAACAAATCGTTTGTGACCCAAATTCTAAAGCATTTCTCAAGAATCCAGATAAAAAATATTTTAGGATAAAAAGTCCACATATAAATACATCAGAAATTTTCTATCCACCCTGTTCTTTCCACTAATCTTCTGCTATCTTCATCCATGTACCTCCTGATAAACGTTTGATTTCGGGCAGTCATCTAGCATTTACGTGTCATCTCGGTCGTCTCTTTTTGCTTGGAATTCAATGTAGTGCATTTTTCGTCGATCTTCTAACTGTTCGTTTTCGGAGTTTTGATTATATATTCTACATTTGTTTGAGCGCGATTTCATTCGTCTTCCTGTCCCTCCTGGTTATTCCTAGCATGTATTTCTCCTTGGTTTTTGTGTGATAATTTGATCCACTTTCAGTTGGTCACAACATACCTTACCCTATTCCATTTTTATCTGTCATCTTTTCTTTTTGGTCGTGCTTTATCGGTAATATCTTTCAGTCTTCGTCTTTCTTCAAAGGGTTTTATTTGTCCACATATCGAAGAAGCCGAACACCTTAGATAGTCCGATCATTGTTGATAGGCGGGATTTTATCCTAACTGTTTCTTCATGTTATTACTTAATATTTCTTTCCATATTTTATGATAATATTTTCTTCAACAATTTTTTCTTTCGTTTAAAATCTTCAAGAACAAATTCAAAAATCTGATTCATGATTTATTTTCGCTTGAATTTTGGTGGTTAAGACACCCAGCCTTTCATCCTTGTTGTCTGTTTCGGTTCTCATCTCTGATTGGCTGATGCCAGTAAGTAGTAAAACATGGTCGTCGATTAGGAAAAAATTGCACTAATAACGTACGTCTTAGAAAATTATATAAAAAGCAAATTTATAATGCTGCACTATATTTAAAAGTTTTATTAAAATAAAAAGCATTTATTTTGATCGAAGATATCGATTTCGGATAGCTCTATTTGACATTTTCTCCTATGTGAAACCTAAATTGATTCTACAGTTTCCGTTTTACATCGTCCGTAATGGTTGCGCCTGGAAGTGTGCAACGGGAAAATTTATGAAGTTCATCAGTATATGAGGTGATTTTTTAGATAAATGTAGTGTGCAGTGTTTTTTTTCTTAAATAAATATAATATATATCATTTGTGGTTCTAAGCCCCTTTTTCTTTAGTGTGAAAGTGATTAAATGCGCCTTCAGCATGTTAGTGATCTGTGGTTTTGGTGAATGCATGTGTGAAGTGGTGATGTTAGGCTTAATTTGGCAGGAATAGCGGATTGGTTTTACTATCACTTAATGTATGGTTAATGTCTTAAAATTCCTCCTTCTCTCTAAGAACCTCAATTCTTCATCAAATATGTTTAAATAACAAAATGTTAGCACCTAATTTTCTTGTTCGTATGGTTTGAATATTATACCTTGCACTATAGTTGATGTTACCTTTCGAACGCACGTTCTTTTTGTTCTCAGCTTTTTGTTTGCTCTTTTTCGGAACTAGCACGTTTCAGAGTACATTAAATCTCTGCAGAATGTCCGATTTTTATTAAACGTATAATTTAACGCTTAGTTTCATTTCGGTAACCAGACGTTTTAAGCTTCTACGTTGCGTTCGCATACCAAAAGCCGGTTTGCTCATAAAGATATTGTTTTGTAACACCTAAACCAACATTGGTACATCAAGTTTGTATTATCAGAACGGAGGTTAGTTTGTGTCAAGTAAATACTGGAAATTACATACGAAATGTTCGATTATGGTTTTGGAAATATTAAAGCAAACTTTGCCCAGCACCTATAGTTGTAAACTCATCTTTTTGTAAAAAGAAATGTAATAATTCGGTAATTGTGGACATGTTATTTACCTGGGCCCAACTGCAGAATGCTTACCACATTCGAAAACAAAAGTAACCTAATCTTTCGGAAAAGAAGTATGTGAAATATTATTTCTGCTCTTAGGCAGAGCATTTGTGTAAATATTGAAATTACCCTTGGATATGTGAAGTTAACAGCTCCTTAAAATCCATTTTGATGTGCCAAAAGATTCCCTTCAGAAACGTTTATTCTTTGAAGAAATTTGGCAATCAGTCAATTTCCATTGCGTTTGGGAATTGTGAGTAAAATTATATTTCATTAACTAGATTTGTCTTGTGTCTAGGGTGTTATTAAGAAGTGAATAGTTTCCCATCACTGTGGTATTGCAGTAAGGTTCCCAACTTCTCCCCTTTTCAGTCCGCGAAGTGTTATTTCATGCGTATATGAGAAATTAACTCCATATGAAGTTCTGATATTTTGATTCAGAGCTTCAGCCAACTTTAGAGAATAGACCAATCAGTTGTGCTTATCTAAATGTCGTGATAAATGTTAACTAGTTCGCTCCTCCGTTGAGCCCCGCTGTATTTTAGGGACCTAGTTGCGTTAGGTCACTAAAATAGCGTTTTGGGTTTTTCTTTTCTGCGGGATATTCTCACCTGCGTCTTGGCACTACTTTCGGACTTTTTCCATGCATGCTTCGAGGTTCTAGACTAGTGCTTGTGCTGTCTTTGATATTTCTATCTGAAGCAGGGCACTCATTGATGGGAAGGTACCCGCCCGGTCTTCAGATCCGAAAGCGGTTCTCTTTTTTTCCTTTTGTGTCCTTTCCTTTGTCGTAATATAGGCTTATCTTCCAGGCAGATTTGATTACGTTAGGTGAAGTTTTTGGGTAAGCCCCCTTTTCTGGCACAAGGTGCAATGGGCCTTCTTGTTTGCATTGTGTCTATCTGCCTTTAAGGGAAATATCCCGATACATTACAGGTCTTAATCTTTGAGAAGTTTTCGCATTAAATATCTAAGTTTCACAGCCATATATCATCTTAGATAAGTCAGATAGTTAGATAGTTAGATATATCATAGTGATTATAAACATTACGCTTCAGTCACACTAGTAATTTGCTTTTGAAGATAAAGTATAGTACTCCATTTAACATCATTTATTTATTTCAACCTTCAATTAGGCATTTGATGTTTTGACCTGCTTACGTAAACATACCCATCAACTTTACTTTTTGTAGCTCCGTGAATCTTTATTTCCCTCTTTGCAGCATGTTCATAGTAATTACTTTTATTTAATTTACATTGTTTTCAAGACCTATTTAGAAATCTCATTAATAATTTCTTCCATTCTGGTTTGTAGTTTCAGCAAGCAGGACTATATCAGCCAATTGTAGGTCATGAAGATGTTCGCCATTGATTTTTATTCCAACTTCATCCCAGTTTATGTTTTGGAACTCTCTCTCCAGGTTCACAGGAAACAGTTTTGGAGAAAATGAATCTTGCCTTATTTCTTTCGAACTTCAGATTGTTCACTCTCTTGATGTAGCCTAATGACAGATGTGGTAGCCAAGGATATGTCTCGTAGTAATCGAATGAGCTTTGATGTTCAAGTAATTTAAGTACTACTACCAAGATTCCCTTTCATCGAAACCTTTTTTATGATATCAATCATATATATAGTGAAAGTTCATATTCACTAGTGCTTTCGATAACTTTATTCAATACGTGGTCCACTGTGTTTAACCCAGGAAGAAATTAGGTTTGTCTCGATTCCGGGTTGAATTCTAAATCTCGTTCATTAAAATTCATAATATTTTTGTGAACATTTGTATAGAACTGACAGTAAACTATTTTTTCTGTAGTTTTCGACGCGTTCTTTGTCCTCCTTCTTGTGCAACAGAATGATACCAACATTATTTAAACTTGATATTATTTCTCTCTTCCTCAGACATATTGAGGATAATATAGCGAGTTCCTCTTTCAACTCTCCATTTAAACATCACGGCTGTGAGTCCACTTTCTCTTGGTGATTTTCCATTCTCTATCTGTCGAAGAACTTTACCCAATTCTTCTTTCATTACGTGTGAGACTTCTACATCATTTTCTTCTCAATCGTTAACTCCCACTTCTTCGGAGTATTACATTTCTCTGTAGAAATTCCCAATCTTTATTACATTTTCCTCATTATTTCTGTGTACGGTTCCACCTGCACTCTTAGCTACCATTATTTGATTTTTCCCTATCCTAAACTGTTGCTTTATTTCAGGTTCTTATTTTCTTCGATTGTTTTTATCAAAAGATTTTCGTTGTATCTTGGTACACTTATCTTATTTTCTTCTTTTATATGTACTCAATCCTCTTAATGTAATTTTTCTTTTCTTTTCCTCTTTTAATTCATCAAGAGTGTATTTTCTTCTTATATTTTCTTTTTTTTTTCTTGTTGATGACTGCTAGTTCTTTGGCTGCTTCTCTTATTATCTCAATCAGAATTTTGTTTCTTCTATTGATGTCTTCTTTATCTTCTAACTCTCCCAGGACACTGAATCTGTTGCTTAGATCTATCCCGAATGTCTGTTTGTGTTTCCCTACATTTTCTTTATCTAAAACTTACGGCTTTTCTCACATAAGCCTCTTCCTTTGAATTTTATCATATATTTTCAGCTTTCATCTCCCCATCTTAAGATCACTGGATATTTTGAAACTGTTCAGAACAGATACGGACATATAGCTCCGGTTATCGAGCAACCGCATCTCGAAATTTGGCGGTCGCTCTAGTGGGTGTTGCACAACACCCAGTTTCCCCCCCCCCCCAATAGTTGTACGTCGTCTTGTAGAGCGGGAAAAAATTTGCACGGCGCCAATTGCTGTGGCTTCTGCTGACTGCACAGCAGAGGTATACGCGGCTGCAATCGTGTTGAAAACATCATGTATACAAACCTATTGGCAGGGCATCCCCTTTCTAGGCGAATCTCACTTCTGACTGCAGCATCATGATGGCTGAATCCATATCTGGTGGTACCGTGGCACTAGGCTTGGCGACGTCTGGCATTTTCATCCCCAAATTGGTCCGAGACAAGTTGTTAGTGTTTTTTTTTTTTTTTGAATTCCGTTTCCGTTCGTGCCTTGTATACACTGTTCAACACATGGGCAACCAACGGTACATGGACAATTTTTTAGACCCAATTGTGATTCTGTTAGTGCAATTCTGGTAGAAACTATATCCTAGAAGGTAAAAGCGTGCAGTATTTTGCACATTATGTCTTATTTTTCCTGGTTGGATCATATGATAATTTACCTACTTGGCCGACACATTCACCTGATCTCTCGCTAATTGAGCACGTCTATTTCATGTTTGTACAACGCCTGTAATGCTAGAGGCCAGCCCAGCTATAAGTTAATGATCTGTGAAATCATATTTTAGATGCACGGCTTGCTATATTCCAGGACCAGGAGAACATCCCAGGAACGGCACATACTCTCTATGTCTCGCCGTGCAGCAGCCGTTTTCAACGCTCATGGTGGGCTCACAGGCTAATAATTTTTGGAAGTACTGTTCTACTTATGCCACGCTGTCACGCTTCCTAAAGAGCGGTAAGTTTTAAATTATTTGTACTTGTAGCCTACTCTATATTTCTGCCAAATACATTGCTGCTATATTGTCTTTTTCTTTGTGTTGCATTTGTAATAGCGAGCTGTATATACATTTAACATTGCCCATTAGGATTTCACAATATTGCTTGTGTGTTTTGTGGGAAGGCTCTCTAAAATCTGTCATTGGGTTCCTCGTAGTCTTGGATTGATCGAACAATTGAACGTTGCAGTTATCCATACTTTTCTTGTGGAACTGTTCGTGTAAAGCATGTGAATCGCATCCGTGCAGCGAGTTTCGTCGGTCATTTACGGACGATTGACAACGTGGGGATGGACCTTCAAGCAAACATGTCGTCCAGTAAGTGCGTGAGTGGCCGTACTGGTGCAAGATAAACCCGTACTCGTCGAAAGACCGTCCTGTAACCTGATAATATAGAGTGGGTTTAAATAGCTTTGGAGAGAAGTGCACATTGATGAGTATGGCTGGATTCCCAACTACGTCATGGAGGGCGTCTCCAAGACTATGTATTCAAAACATGATTCCTGTTTTACTAATCCAAAACATTGGTTTACTTAACCGTGTTCACTTTTCTTTATTTCTGTGTGCAATAAATGTATATATCTACTTCAAATGAGAAGCGTTAAATGCCACACCCTTTATATATATCTTTGAGCGTGTGTCTAGGGAACAGTCACAGATGATGGGAAGTGTGGAAAAAAGGCTAAAAATTTAAAGGCATCACCCAAGTTTACAACTGCGGTTATTCAAACTGAAATAAGTATAGATTAATGCATTATGATTGGGTTTCCCATTTTCTACAACTAGGAGTATATTCGGACCTCGTTAGCAGTATATTATTTTGATTTTAAAATATGGCTTGGCCTCATTTTATGTCAACAATTTTGTACTAAATACACAATAGAATAGTAACAACAACGTGTGTTAGTAACAATACCCTGTAAATTTATTGTATATATGTAGGTTTTCAAAGGTAAATTATTTTCTGTGTGTATTTTTAATTACCTTTGCGCAATTCAATAAAAGTGGGGAAAAAATACTGCTTCTTTTATTTTCTTAGAAGAAGTAAAACATTTTGTTTAAAAGAGTATACATATTGGAGCAAATAATCTGTGCGTTTGATTCCCAGTTACGGCTGTGTATGTTCAGGGTACGCTTCAGAAGATTTTAAGGAACAATAACCTTTATTCAGGAATGTACGAAGCAGTTGGTTTGGAAGATGTCCATGGGCTTCCGCCGCATTCAAGGTGTGAGTGTGTGGGAATGCAAAGTACATTAGATATTTATAATTACCTCTAAACGTATACTAATTGTGCCTTAAACTTTGAATCTGGGGAGCATGAACCACCTGGACTCACCCCCTAAACACGTCAATATCTCTATCATACATGATCCTTAAATACAAAAATATATATAATGCAAACTAATACTCTTCTTTTTTCCTATCTACCCTGAGCCTTTCACACTGTCAAAACAAACATATTTGTTCACCTTCGAGATCTGATTTAGAGTAATTCTATATTAATGTTGTTCATTTAAATAAATAGGTTGTTTGCAATATTATTTTCTACCACAAACTTTTATTTCTTGAATTATATCTATCTAGTTTATAATAAGATAAGAAAGAGCTCAAATTCTTACTTATTAAGGTATTTGGGTGTTCAATGATGGATAAAAGTCAAATTTCTCTTAGTGAAGCATTCAATACCACTCAAACCTCATAAAACGTCACAATTTTAACAATGTTTGATGGGTTTAAATTATTAGTTACTTCATTGGGTTTGGTAGCCCGAACACGTCGGATCTCAAGTGAGACATCACCAATTTGAACGATTTTTAAGTTTTTGAAGAAATTTGTCTCCTTTTCACGATTGCGTGACATCAAGACTAATCTAAAGGTTATGTAGGTAAAATTACAATATTTCAAACAGTTGTTGCTTTGTAAGATAAATCACTACGCTTTCCTTCAAATTCAATGTAATATCTAACAAAGTTAAAAAAGTAAATTTAATCCTTACGTCCTGTTCCATACAACTCCTTGAGAACATAGTGCCGACGCTGGAGCACTAACAACTTCAAAGCTGTTTATTCTTTGTTGCTCATATGTCACTGAACTATAGAAATAATTCATTCCAATAGAATTTGCCGTCATTACAGCAAATGTTGTCATTGCAATCCAAATCAGAAACCAGACAAATCTGAAAGACATTTTCATTAATATTCTATTGATATTTATTACAGGCATTTAAAAATTCTCTAACAAGCCCCAAAGCTAAATTAAATAAATATTTATACTACTTTCTTCCCACAAGTCTGTGTTATATGCTCAATAATAACCTATTTTAAATTAGTTTTAAAAATACGTAGCTCTTTCAACAACAAAATCACTTTTCCATACATTATCAGAGTACTTCAGTATACACAAAGTGTGTCGCTTGTATTGTAGGAGATGAATATTCACATTATAACAGGGCAAAATTCCTTTGAATAAATTTCCTGGCGTTATACTAACTCGAAATTACGGCAGTATCTTCACAATGACGTCATAGCTCTACACATATTCACGTAAGCGATTGGGTAACAAAACAAATCTTAGTAGTACCCAATAGATGATTTAAACTATGTTTAGGATTGACGAATGAAGTTTAGCTGAGATTTCTATGCTTACCCTATTAGACGACTTAATTCCTTGAAAACAAAATACGTTGCGAAACCTGTCTCTGCGCAGTCGTTCAAACACAAACATGGCCTAAACAGATATGTGGGGTACTATTTCGAGTGTGATTTGTTAAACCAGCAACGCTTACACATATATGTGTCGAGATATGACGTCAAGTGTGACGATGCCTCAGTCAGTGATTTTGAGCGTCTGTATCTCCGAAATTATGCACGCCTGAAAATTTCTTGTAATTTATTTTTCTTGTTTTGAATGTAAATAATTACCCCCAGAGGCATGCTCCACCATCTCAGGAACACCGCTCTCTATGTCCTGCATATTATGCATTTTGATTTAGTCTTCATGCTCATAAAATTCTCATAGTTCTTTAATTTCCACTTGGAAAGAAGTTAAATTTAAAGTAAGTGCGGTCAAATTATTCTAACATTACTAATTCTGTTGTAATGTAACCTAACCTATAATTATAACTAGTCTGTATTAATAACCAGCTCCGTATTTCTTTATGGCTTCGAAGAAGTTTCCTTTCTTTCTGCTAGATGTCTCTGAGTTTAATAGAATGTCTTCTTAAGCATACTGATAAATCCAAGATTGTGATTGGTTCGTACTACAATGAAGCTAAGAGGTAATGCTGAACCAATCACATTTTTAAGAAAACAAGCTATTGAGTTCAGAGACATCTAGCGCCGAGGCAAGAAACTTCCCGGAAGCCAAAGAGAAATGCGTACCCCTATCTATTAATACAGGCTACTAATATGTACGATTGTCTGTGTCTGTACCAATCTATTCTAATCTCAGCTAACAGAACAAAAATTTATAAACCTTTCTACTTCTATAGGCACTTTTCTAATCGAGTTGGAGTTAGTGGCCTGGTATCATGCGCCTCTCCAGGTGACAGATACGAGAATGCCGAACAGATATGATGGGTACGGCAAATACTCTAGTTCGGATAAAAAGTAGTAATTCTGCCTTGCAGTTCGTAAAGGGTTCTAGAGAGACTGGGGGAAGGAAATCCCGAACTAATTTTCATGGTGGAGGGAATCTGCATCAACATTACCACTCTGAGGCTGAGGATGAATAACATCGCTAAGACTCAGAGAGCACAGAAAAGTACATGTTGTTGTCTAAATTTATTGCAAGGTAGTAGAGTTGAAAACATTACACCCTAAATCATGTTTAGAAATAGTAACAAATGGTTCGATGGTTTCTCCAGGGGTAAAATGTTCCGGATTTCAAGTAGTCCTCTTTCAGTCCTCCGGTTTCCGTGGGACTGCTTTATTGGGCTCCGCAAACAGGATTAAAAAGGTCTTAGAACAGGAACGCGGAAAGTATAAACTTTAGATCAAAGGGACTTTAGATCGAACGGTACTACGTAAGACTGATAAGTAAGGGGTGGACATACTAGCGATACAGCATGTTCGATGAGATCAAATACACTATCTATTACAATACGCACTCGATGCTCCAACACGGTTTTAATAAATATCCATACTCTGCCTCAGCAAGATGATGATAACGACGAAGATACATTTTACGATGCACTAGATAAGTGGTTAACAGATTCAGAATGCATTATTCGATAACTGTATTGGGTGATTTGAACGCAAAAGGGAGGCAGCAAAGAAAATCTTAGAGCTACTATAGGCAAGTCAAGTTATCTCGAAGAGAGCAACAAAAATGGAGAAAGACTGATGTCCTTCGCAATATCAAAAGATATAATGTAAGGGGTACGCACTTTGAACACAAAGATATTCACGAATACACTTATACATTTCTGGATGACAAACCATACTAGATGGATTAGATATTAGTTGATAGACGGGGGCGGGGACCTACATAATTGGCGATATACGAGCGGAAGGTAACATGGGCCATCAGTTAAAAATCACAAAATTGAGGGAAATCTTGTGCATCAGGAACAAGGAAAGCAAAGCATCAAAACAATTGAAATGCGAAGTAAAATAATTTGATAACCAAGGAGTAAAAGGAGATTTCTAAAACGTAATCTCAAATAGGTGAGAAATCTTAGCCAACATGAATAATAATAGAAATGAAATAAGTAATAAGAACGATGTTGGTGTGAATAATATGTGGGAGGCGATTCTTGGCATTGTAAATGAATCAAAAAATAAAAATAATGAGTAGATGAAAAAAGATGACAGAAAAACAAGCTCAGTTTTTTTTAAGAATGTATTAAGCTTAATGAAGAACGGAATCAAACAAGGCAGTAATGGTTAAACAATAAAAGAGAAGCAAATCAAAACCTCAACATAACGCCAAAGGTAATTTCACACGCGGTTTAGAAACATACAGCAAAAATATATGACGCAAAATATTCATGAGATAGAGGAACACGGACACAAATAACATTCAAGATCAATACAAATGGATAAACTCGCTAAGAAAAGGATAACACCGTGATTGTTGATGGTTGGAAAGAAACGTGGAGATCTTCAGGTGGATCCACAAAAATGCTCGATGTATGGTAAATCTACTTCGACAAGCTTCTTAATGTAAGCATTAGAGAATAAACAGTGGAGTTCGAAATCCCTACCACAGATCCGTGGATACACAAAACTAGCGGAGCCGAGGTCGAAATTTTGATAAAGAAATTGAAACATTGCAAGTCAGCAGGATTTTTGACAACGGCCCAGCAGAATTAATTAAAGCGGGCAGAACGACGCTAGCTAACGAGTTTCATAATTAATAAGTGATATATGGAGAAAAGAAAAGCCTGGAAACGAATAGAAAAACTAATTAATATAACCAATTTACAAAATGTGATAAATCTGGCTGTTATCCTAGAGAATCTCTTCCAATATGTTACAAACTGTTGAGTAATATGATAACACACCTAAGTGTATACGTAGATTAAGTAATTGGATACCACCATTGTGAATCTAGGAAAAATATATGTAGTTGCATCAAATTTTCTGTTCATACAGATATTAGAGAAGAAGTAGGAGTACATTGGGAAGGGTCACTAGTTGTTCGTAAAATTTTAAGAAAGCGTGTGACTTTACCAAATAGAAAAAACTATGGAATATCCTAATTCATTTTGAAATTCCGAAAAGAAAACTTGTTCAGCTAGTATGTGTATCAGGAACCCAATACATAGAATACGTGTAAGTAATAATATGTCAGACAGTTTCGAGATTTGCAGCAAATTGTATCCTTGTCACCACTACTGTTTAATATTGTTTTATAATAGTGAATTGTAAAAATTCAAAGGGACGAAAAAAAAATATTAAGATTGAATAGCTTAAGGAAACTGTTCTTATACGCGGATGATGTGGATTGTATTGGAGAACGACATAGAAGCACTTAAAAGTGAGACCTTTGTGTTAGTAGAATTTCGCGAGGAGATTGGTCTACAGATGATCCTAAAGGAAACAACGTTTTTGATGATAAACCGAAACACAGAAGATGAAGGAAATAGAATTATAATAATTAAGGATAGGGATCATAGAGAAAGTAAATAGATTTAAATATTTTTGAGCATATGCAACTAGCAAGAACAAGGACACGGTAGGAATAGAATGTATCTTTGTATTGGTTAATGCATGTTTCTGTTTAGTCCAAAAACTCATAAGCTAAGGATAAATATACTGAAATTAAAAATACACAGAATATATTTTTTCTGTTGGTAGTATTTTGCGGTTATGAAAGTTGGATTTGACCCTGACAGTTGAACATCAATTACGTGTGTTTGAAACCAATGTTTCGAAAAAGTGTGCAAACCGAAACAGAAAGAGTTGACCGCAGAATGAGGGAGACTGCATAATGAAGAACTCCACAGACTCAATGATTCACCCGACATTATAAGAATAATGAAATCACGACGGCTAAGATGAACAGAATTTGCGGCTGGAATGACACCAAAACCGAAGATTGTATTCCATTATGGTTGGCAAGCCGGAGAGAAAGATGTATTTTGGAAAATCGGGGGGTCGCTGGGTTGACAATATTAAAATAGATCTTTGACAGGTAGATACTGAAGATGAAAACTGTCTAGATGTTGAACAGATAGAATCTAATGAAAAATGTTTGTTAGTGCGGCGATGAACTTGCGAGTTCCAAAAGCATAAAGTTGGTTAGTTGTAGGCACTAACCTAAATTAAAAGGGGGCGTTTAATTTGCAATAATTAAGAAGCAAAAATTCCTCGTTCAAATACTACTGATCAAGCAACGCGATATAAAAGTAGAAGAAACATAAATGCGTTCTGTTATTCTACTTGTTTTTTTTAAAATAATGTTTATTGTTGCTGTTGATTGTTTAGATTATCAAGGTAACATCATATTAAATGATGTTTTCTTACTCCTGCGATTTTAATGGTACAAATGATTGCGGCTGTACAATCGTATGGTGTACGCGCACATATAAGATTTCAGAATTCCATTTTGATGGATTTGAGAACGTGGTACTTAAGAAAACAGGCTGACATACAGTAGATGGAACCCAAGAGGCTTATTATTTTAATGTAATATATTCTTTTTTCAATTTACATTAAGTTTTATACACACCACATTAAGTTTTATACCATATACTTTGACGTTTCTCTGTAGTAAAGGCGCAGATAGATCAGTTGTTCATATTACATATTAATACATAAAACATAACATTTCGCAATCTACACATTTGCCTGTTTAAGAGACCCGTCAAGTACGAAGAATTGAACCGTCACATTTGGTTAACTCAAATCAATCAATATCAATCATTTGGTTCAATCAATATCAAATATTTTAACAACCTCCGGATTGTCTAATATCACCTGTGATTAAAAGCGCATGTGTAAGATAGAAATAAGTTTGTACGAGATGGAGCCCACCGAAAATATCAAGCTAACCGCGATTTATTCTATTGATATTGTCACTGGTTTAAGTAAATCATTACTTTATACTTACCGTATAAACCAATTTGGAGCTGTGCCAATGTATTTGAGTCCATGAATAGGCGAGGAGGTTAAACCTTCTTTTATGGCATCACGGATTGTTGAAAATACTTTGTGTACATTGCATCGGGTCCTCTGTGGATCACTTTTTCTGAAGAAGAAAGGGCAGAGTTCTTAATTAACATTTGCTTTACTTATTAACATGCAAATTATCCAAACTAACTTTATTTCCATGAACATTTGTTTGATGCACGAAATTAACATGTAATAATCATTATTATGTCGTAATTAAATTTTACTTATTTAAAATTGCATTTAATTATGTGATAACATATTTATTACAAAATTAATGATGATTTTAGAACAATTTAAATTAAACTCTCAGAAAAGCTCATAAATTTATATTCTACAAGAAAAGTTTCTTAATTTTGTATGTATTTAAATTTTGTGTGGACAACAAGGATATTCTTTTCTTATCTACAGCGCACATGCAATTATCATGAATATTGATTAATTCCTTTCAAACTAGCGTAACCTTAAGTCTCATCATTCTTGATCAAAGTGTCATTGTCATTTTAGAATTAACCATTTCGGTAAATGTAAATTTGTAATAATTGTTTTAACGTGGATCAAATCGGGTTACAATGATTTCTAATGTAGTTCTTAATAGAGAAGGCATATTTTATAATGTAGTTCAGTATCTTAAAGTAAGGAAGGGCAGGTCCAGTACTGTGGGAGTTTGGTTGATCGAATTTGACTAGAATGTCTAGAACGAGTGGAAAATGAATAGAAGAAAAAATACTATAATGGTTGGAAACTATAGCTAAAGTTATGTCTAATGTATAAAGAATGCTTATGTGTGAAATGTTATGTGTAAGTGTGATGTCCATAATGTAAGATGTAAGTGAGCGTACAATGTCCTTAATATTCAACTCCACAATGTCACCAGTAGTCAGTAAATATTATCTCAACCGAAACTCAAATAAAACTTGTTTGCAAAGTAATTGTGCCAGTACTACACGTTTGCGCCAATATTAATTTCACCGTTAAACACCAAAAACCTTTCATGGAAATACAAATGGCAGATTCAAACATGACTACACAACCGAAAACTGCAAGACGCCATATTGTAGGTAAGAGCCTGTAAGCAAGTAATTTGAATTGCATCATTGGAACAAATTAAATACATTGCAAATAAATAAATTGGCCGCCGTTACAAGTCCAGTTAACAACTTGCTTCATTTTGTTAAGGAATAAAAAAAATGTGAAGTTCTAAAGGTTAAATATTTCAGTGATAGAGTATAATAACGATTTTAGGACCGGAAAATTTCCTAAGTTGTATGGAGCTTTGTTTAAATATCTTAGTTGGATTGTCGCAAATGGCAGTGGTGTTGGAATCGTAAGATATAATTAAATAATTTTACATACATTTTACATTTATATACAAATAATAGTAGAATTGAAGAGAAAAGATAATTTCGACTTAATAAAATAGAGGCTACGGGTAAAATTCTAAGGTATAATGTTATTTTTGTACTGAGCGATCGTACCTTAGTTGATAGAACATTCACCTTGCATGCGGACTGTTCTGGATCCGATGCAAGTGATCGACAGTTTTTTTTCTGTTACACCAGACAAATTATGGAATACTACCTTCAATCTAGGCCCTGGTGAATTTCTTCCCTGATTATTTCCCCTACTCTGCCTCGACGCGAGACACAGATACATATATTTTACAGTGTATTTTGTTTCCATTAATGTGCAAAAATACGGACCATAATACCTTAAACCTCACTACGATATGAACGAGAGTAGGTTAAGTAAGAAGTTGATAAAATGGTAGTAAATATTTTTATTAATATTATTTTGCATGCTATCTAGTTTCAATACACTGATGAATAGGTAGAAATTAACAGCAAATTTGTTGTATGGCAGAGTGGTGGAACTAAATCGAAACATTTTAACTTGGTTTCCTCATTCGCACGCCCGTTGATTGTTGAAATTCGTAAATCATTCAATTTCGTACGATTTTCTGTACGTCGAAGCTGTGTGCAACTAGTGAATACTAACAAGATCGGAATTTGCACGATACTTGGGAAATACCTTTAGCGTTAGAAAAATTTGACCATTTGATCTACAGAAGTTTGGATTGTAGTATTCAGTTTCTCATCTCCTGTACACTCAGCAACTATTCAAATCTAGACTTCATCACCCAACATCCTATTGACCCAAGCAGAGAGAAAAGGTTAATCAATAATGAGGAGATGTAAAGCAAAGGGAAAAGTGCTTAGCGGAAGAACATTTGATGTTGACCCTAAAAGGTTCTTTTGCGTCATTGAATCATTCTGTTAGACTATATCTTAGAGTGGTTAAAAACTCGTAAATATCTTCAAACTGTCTTTTTGTATACATAAAGTGTTAAACGTTTTAGCCTCAAGAAGTGAAAAACCGAATATTAAAAAGAGAAATCTCTTCTACCAGATACAATTGAGCCAGAGATAATATTTGATAGATATGCATGTTCTATTTCTATATCAATTTAACACTAGCTATCAATAACCTATTTACAAAAATTACATAGCAATGTGTAAACGCGTTTCTTCCATCATGTTACTAATTTATTTACCAATAATTTAGGCAAGTGTATTTGTATAGTGTTGGATGTTCCTTAACTTTTATTTAATGTACGAGTTTACTGATTTGTTTCGAACCACCGCAACAATTTGTTTCTTTCACAAAGTATTACAGTTGCTCTATTTGCAGACTTTTGAGTAACAACAAACAAGCTGGTGCTGAAACTTAGTCAAAATTCGGCATACACTATGTGATCAAAAGTTTCCAAATACCACGCGGAATGTGTGTTTATCATAGAGGGAGACAGAGTATTGCCGCACGCCTCTTATAACACCAGGTCAGTTATCTCAGTAGTCAGCAGACAGCACGAAACAGCATAATGGAGCGGTATAAAGAACTCACGAACTTTGAATGTAGTCAGGTGATATGGTTGCGACTTGCGTAAGAAGTTTGTACGCGAGACGTTCCCCTTTCTGGCTGTTCCTAGGTCCAATGTTTCCGATGTTCTATTGAAATGAGAACCTGAATAGATGTGAACAAACGAACAGAATCCAGGCCGACCTGCTATCTTGGCTTTCAGAGACTTTCGAGTGTTAAAGAGGGTCGTACAGCGTAAGCGTCAATCACCTAGTTTCACAATTACCCAGGAATTTCAATGAGCTTCAGGCTGTACTCCAAACACGATGACTGTTTGGCGCGAAGTGCAGAAACTTGGTTTTTATGGCCGAGCAACTACCAATAAGCCACACACATTACAGAGGAAAATGGCAAACGGCGCTTCGAGTGGTGTAAGGAGCATCAAAACTGGACCATAAAACAGAGAAAAACCGTTGAGTGGAGTGATGAATCGTGGTATACGCTGTGGCTATCCGATGATACTATGAGGGTATGGCGAATGTCTGGTGAACGACATATAACAGCCTGTATAGTGCCGACTGTGAAATTTGGTGGCGTTGGAGTTACAGTGTCGTCATGTAATCTGGATTTTTATACCAGATTCTGCATCTGCGGGGGGAAAATACGTCACAAAATATGCTGATCCAAAATGTAGGATATGTTCCATGAGCTCCACAGGGCCTAGTGGTGAGAAGCCGTGGAGCCTTATAGTAGGTTTTTTGAAGACTAAAATATTACTGGGAAGAGACAAGTTTGCACGAAAGCAACATAGCGATCGATCAGGGTGTCTTAACCTCCATGCCGGGGCCGTGTGCACTGTGCAGACCCCGTAGGCCCCGCATTTGTCTATTTGTATTATATAATGACAGTTGTTAGTTGTTGGTGTTAGAAGATGGAACGTATATACACTAGAGTATTCAGGAGAGAGTTAGTGGGTGGAAATAAAAGAGGAAGAGACAAAGAGAGCTATCAGGTAATCATAACTCTATTTCTTTGACAACCGTATCCTGATATATTTACGATTAGATTCGGAACCTGCAATATACACTATCTGGAGACGAATTAGAGATATAAATTTTGGCACAATGGGGTCCACACATGGACCCTGACGGCGTTTAGCCACCCTGTTCGACTACTCTGTTTCTTTCCTGCGATTGTTTCTCTTGCCAGTAATATTATATATTCTTCCTTTAAACTACTATAGAGCTCCACGACTTATCACCATTAACCTTTTTAGGCCAATGGTTCATAACCTACATTTTCGATTAGGACATACTCTGACGTATTTTGTTGGTATATGGAGAATCTGACACGAAAATTAGAGGATCCTACTTGAAAAATAGAACTTAAGCCCTATGGACCCTACACAGTGTCCCGAAGAAGACTTTTGACTATCTCATCGGATAGTTCTAATGCTTTCCTGTAAAGTTTTCATCTTGCAATTTTTCGAAGCTGCGTATTCTAACCGAGCTATTTAGCCGTTTTAGAACATACCAATGATGAATGTTTGGCCATGTGGGGCCAATAGCAAATATTCTAAATTTTAAAGGCAGTATATTTTCTGCCCTGCAATGAAATGTGTGGTCTCTTTTAAAAAATCAAACTTAGGCCCAATAAAACCCACACAGAGTCCCGCAAAATAGTGTGGCCAGCTCATCGGAAAGCTCTGATTATTTACTGGTAATTTTGACTGTTCCCATTTTTTGAGAAACCTTACTGTAACCGTAATAATTAGCCGTTCCAAAATGTATTACATTCATTGCTAATTATATTTTTAGACTTTCATGTTATATTTCTTTGTACTAGCTTTGGACACGGACGCCCTCGGCCTCTAAAATTTTCGTATAGTAATAAGTTCACTATGCTCTATTGAATGGCACATGTCTGGGTCGTACTCCTAACTCACGAATCGTTATCTTGTCAGAAATTTTGTGTACGAGTTATTTGTCAAAATCATTAAATTTTGTTGAAGCATTATTTTATATAGATTATTTTATATAGATTTTTTTTAAACAATCTTCTACTTACACTCCCATGCGTTAGTTTTAATAATATCACAGAAAAAAATACTCGGAGGAAACTATTTGTGGAACATTAACGTTAAAAATGTGGGTACAGTGTTCTGCAAACTAAGTGTTCCTGTAGACAACACTCAAAGGAATTTAGTCCATGGTTCTCATTAAATTAAGTTAAATATATTGCACCAGAATCCATATATTATACTAGAGACCATAAATTCATCAGAAGGATTACAAAGAAAGCAAACGTCATCTTTGAACTTAATTTAATGTGCTAAAATAAAATAAAATTTGATCATTTTCACCTCTACTTTCTCTGGTTTATTTTCAATGCCTTAAGTTTATCACAAACTCGTTACAACGCGTTAAATATAAGATGTGTTATTACCTGTAGAGTAGTGACCATTTAGACCGATATCTATGAATTATCCTAATTGAACTTCCTTGGGAAATGACGTAATGGTACTTTGGTACAACTTCTTGGTATCTCTTTTGTTTCCTTCTTTTAATACGTGTTCGTCTGTTTGTCTTTAGGTTAGGAGAGAGTGAAGACTTACGTTTTCTGCACAGCAGTTCAACAAAAGATCGAAAGCACAGGTAAACAATCTCAAGAAGTGAAACTAAACTCCCACCGAAAAAGAAACTTCCAACATTTCCAAAAGAAACTGAAAAGAAGAATAAGAAATAAAATGAGTAATACATTCTAATATATTACTGACTAATTGTTTTAATTTGAAACCAAATATACTATACGCATATTCTGAAGAACTTCTTCAGAATATTGTAACTTGCAATTGCGTCCTTTGGTTAAATATACATCAAAATTATGTACTGAGTTGTAAACCTGTTTCTGTTCTGTAATTGCATAGTTTCAATCTAAATAAGAAAACTATTTCGTGTACGGACTGAAATATTAATAAAGCTGTATGTTTGCTATTCAGCCGTATGGATATCTTAAACTGCTAACATTAACCGTATATCTGGATTGATGAAGTAATTAAAGTACTTTCTCCCTTTGTTGTATGTACTGAACAAATTGCTGCTTTATATGTCCGACAGTAAAACTACCCAAATTAACTCTACGTATCATGCAGTTGTTTCAGCTACAGAGTCCTGTTCCTCTCTTTGTTTTGTAACTTTCCGTGTAGCAAAACAGCAACAACTAAGGTTCGTGTAAACTTTCTCTAGATCTGCATATTCGCAAAGGTTGAACGGAAGAAAAAGACGTAATAAAACAGTAGACGTAATGATGATATAGGGATCAATTTTAAAACAAACTAAGAGAAACAGAGAGCAAATTGTGGCAGTAGGACAGATGTAGAGATAGGAGACATATGTAGGTATAAAGAAGAGAGACGAATAAAGGAGGTTAGTAAATACGAAATTTAACGAGTGAAAGTATGACAAAGGAAATGAGTGGAATGAAGTAAAAACTCTCATGCTCCAAAATAAAACATTGAGATAGCAGTGGTTTCTTACAACAGCTTGTAAAAATATTCAATTGAAGAATGCATGACTTCACAAACTGATTACTTCGCTTTTAAACTTCGGGATAAAATTGTAGGTTAGATTTAATCCTTGAAGATTATATTGTAGTGAAAAATTATTTTTGAGATTTATTTGCTATAACACTCACGGTTATCACATACTGCCAGCAGCTGTCAGAACTGGGTTGTAATCACAGAGGGAGTGAATCTTGATAAGGTAGTGTGCCAAATGGCTTCCTACATTAGGTTTGGGAGTTGTTATAATGGTGATATTGTGATCACGTGTGTGTGGTAGTCAGAAATGACATTATAGATAGAAACGTATGTCAATGAACCAACTTTCAAATTTGCGTTAAACTGGGCAAATCGGCCACAGATACACCGAACAGGCTTTCCCAAGCCAATAGCAAGGATGTAATAAATCGTACGTAATGTTACATCCCATATCATCATTATGTCCAGAATTGCTCATGTCTGTGACGGGTGAGAAGGAAACTGCACATGTCACATGGCTGCTGCTTCAGTTGAGGCGTTAATGTATGGACACCCATTTTCGAAGTTACGTCATACCCAAGGTCCTGTAGATGACGATGAACGGTCGATGGCTGACGTGAAGTTTGCTGGCCAGTTCTTCAACAGTTTCCATTAGATTGTCTCAACGGCTGCTCGCAGGGCATGGTTGTCCAACTGCACAAGTCTCCCTTCTCGTGGCTTTTCGGTAATGCTCATGGCCCCAGATCAAAATTTCTAGAACATCTGGTACTTTCGCACATCCACAGTATTCTGCACATGCGACATTGATGTTTTGTGCCGCTGTGCTCGCTAGATGTCCATGGTGAAATTCATACAGCATGACATACTGTATGGGATCCTCCGACACAGCCATGATAAAACACAAGCCCCCAGTGTGCGAATTAGGTTATCTTTCCAGGAGGGAAGGATATAGTACTTCATACTGTTTACTTGTAACTTATCTTACTGCAGTATCATTGGCAAAACCTTTGATGATGTTATGGTAATTTGGGGTATAAGATTTAATTTGTTCTCGGTACCAGAATATTATAGTACAATTTATGTGATCAACTTCATGATATCCCTTCAGATGCAAAAATTGCGCTTCTTCCGAGATTCGACACTGCATTTTTTTTTTACTGTAATATTACCTTAGAGATTGTAAACTGTTTCCGTTATCTCTACAATGTATAATTATTTAGTCTTAGTACTACCTTTGCTGAAAGATTGATAACACTTTCTATATCCTCGGGATATGAACTTTTCAATATATGCCACCTTAAGGTCAGTATAAAACCAATTCAAGAGTTCGATCAATGCTGATTTGTTTTGTTCGTTGTTGAAAGAGCATCATTGTTATATGTTTTGATATTCATAACAATAATCGAGAGATTTGAACAATGAAGAAAAACGAAAATAAAAACTGACATTAATCGAACTCTTGAATTATGTATTAACTTTCTTCCCTGAAAGTTAGAACTCTCTAGGCTAGCTTTTGTAAGAGCAACATTGAAATATCTGCAACGATAATAATTCATTAGACATATACGGAGGTAGTGCTGCCATTCATTTGTTGGAGACATTGCTTTACATTAACCTTAATATGAAACACAAAACAATTTTCAATATGAGAGCTACACCTATTTGAAAGCTAGGTATCACTAGGCTGTATATGCTAGGCAAATTTTGAAGGATATTCTTTGTAAGACTCCAAACTCCGAATAATGTTTTATATGAATAGATTACACCTTCCTGTCATTACTATTATCGCTAGCGGAACGGTAACTTCAGTACTGTTGAGAAGTGCAGAAGTACATAAGAAATAATGTATTTCGGCTTTCACTGCTTTTAGAGAGGTGCAAATTGCTATGGTACGTGGCTATCCGCGGGAAATTGAATATAAGAAGCTCTTGTTCCTTTGGAATTAAAGTATTCTTCAGATTTTCTATGCTTTCTTCTTAGTGATGTTTTTTATATGTTAGATATTTAAGATTTTGTACGTTTACCTTGTTGTGGACAATAATAAGTAGATATATGTGACTATGTACGTTATTGTTGGGTAAAGTGACATGATCTATTAGTAGCACGCGATCATTCATTGGTTATAAATATTGGAACTAAGTGCACGCCTAATTATATGCCTCCATGTCATATATCTGTGTGCATGTATACTTATATAATAAAGTACATTTAGTACAAAGTGTAGGATTAACCAGTTCTTGTATGTTTACATTGGTTTACGGAACTAATATAGTTGAGTGGCTACGACGGAATTGCTCTTATTTACTCACGTAGCACAAATGAATATAAAGTTCATGAATTAACTATCGGGGTTCCTACATGGTTTGTTCTCCAAAAACCAGGATACTCGAACTTAACTATGATTCGTGCAAAAGCCCTAAATATTTCCAGATCATAATCTAACAACCAAGTGCTGTTTTTGATACGGCCCTCGCCCTTATTTGGTTTTTGTTTCTCTAAAATTTCCAATCAAGTATAGAAAAGTAACCTAATTTCTCCCACTTCTTTTTTGGATGTTCAGAAAATCTACTATAATTTTCATAACAAGAATGTGAATATTGCTTTCTTTTACGAATGTTAAAGTGCAAATGTTGTGACTCGACAACAATTTCATCCATACACCACGAGAAGTAATGTGTTTTCCAAAACGAGACAAAAAGTACCTTTTGAAAAAATGGGTTAAAATCTCGCTCACTACCTGCAGTCACATAAATAGCAAGAACAACTGAAACATAAAAAAAGAAATCTGCTCACAACATCAAGTGATATACCATGAAAAATTATACCTGTAATAATGATACATAAAATATCGAGTGTTACTTTTCTAAACTAAAGAGAATTCTGTAAATAGAAAAACTATCATTAATTGTAAGTTCAAAACACGAAATTTGGAGACGATATAGATTTTATATTTAAACAACTTTCTAGTTAATAGTGGAAAAGTAGATAATTTGCTTCTTTACCAACACAGTTTTCATGGAACCAAATGTCCAAATGTGACATTTTGTATATACAACCCAATTTTCATCCTTGCTTCCTTGGAAGTCCAGACAGTATAGTCCTTCATTAATGGAACACACTGTGTCGTAATATATTTGGTACTTGTTGACCACAGTGGTCAACTCACTTGCCATCTCTGCTTAATAAATAAAGTTCTCTAGTTTTGAACCTACGAAGTTTCTTATTTCTCCCTTTTCAAATTTCTCTCACACTGTTAGATGTGACAATATAATTGTCAAATATAAAACATTTTGCTCGATTTTCACTGAATTGGAGTTTGTTCTCAGCCCTTCTAAAGTAATTCACTTGCTTCACGTTCTACAATGCATCTTCTTAAATTTAGGGATTGCAAATTTGGACTTATCATGTAGGTGAAATTAGGACTCTCTTGACACTGTAAAATTTTATTCTCCAAACACCAGGGTAAAGTTCTTTTCCCGCCAAACTTATCAGTGTATCAGTTCAATGATCATTCACCGAGCATGCTTATAGTTACTACTGTAAAGCTTATAACTGCTGAATCTCTTACACAACGTGGAAACCACTAGAAAACTCCAACAAGAGGAGAAACCACAAAAAGCCACTAGGCACATCACACCCTACGTATCTTCAGGGAATACTTTGAAATTGAAATTTTATTGCGTTCAGAGAGCAATACATTGGCTAATGCTTTTATGGTATAGAACATGTCATATTTTGATTACTAATTTATTGATATACTCATTTGGTTATTAATACATGAATTACACATTTAAGTAGACGAAATACATATAATTATATACATTACACCTTATACAAATTTAAAGAAACATTCTACTATTTACCTGAAAGCGATATACAGATAATATAGCATATGTATATAAGCCACGCATTGATTTACATGAGATTATTACAAAAAGGATATATTTTTATTTACCTAGAAGCTATATTCAAATCAGTTTGCAAGTACTCTTCCACACTGTAAAGGCAATGGTTTAACAACAGACTACGCAATTATCTTTTGAACAGTGCATGCTTAGTTAGATAATTAATGTGAAAAAAGCAATTTTTTGAAACGCTGTACTCGTTTATATTCAATTGCTTTCGGAAATAAAGTAATATTGTGGGACGGTTTCTTGTTTCTTATGGACTAGAAGAAGTGTCTTGTATATATACAATGAGGAAAGCGTAAGATTGTTTAAGTCTCCGATTAGTAATCTACAAGAACCATAGTATGAGCTTTTCGTGATTATTCATATTACTTTCTTTTGGAGTATAAGAACTGTTGGCGCTTTACTAGGAACGTGACGATCGACTCCAATAATTTAAAACCCATACTAACTGAGAAACGTGAGTGGAAAGACTTAGGCTTGTAGGCAAAATTTGGTTACTTTCCTCTATTGTGTGATCAGCTTTTACAAAAGATTTGTCTACACACAACATATATTTTTCTTTAGACATGTGTTTGGATTGTTTTGATAAGTAGAGCACACAATCTGACCAGTCTCCTTGTAAGTTCTTGAACATAAATGTATAACGTTTTAGAGGGGAAAATATTATTATTAGTAGTAGTAGTAATATTATTAGACTTTTATTTTACATGGCAAAAGTTAAAGCTGATAGCCTTGTCTTCCACTTAACCTTGATACAGAATTTACATATAAAAAAAAAATACTCATAAATACAAAATCTTAAGTTGATAAAACATATATACAGACACAATAGCCTACAACTACGAGAGGTACATACATATAATAGTAATACATAAACCCTTCCATATTATAATGAATCTACTCATTTTCTCATTTTCCCTCCCTTTCGACTTCCATTTTCCCTCCCTAACGATACAGACCCAATTTAGAACCCTCTCCACCACAACCCCCAAATACACTCCCCACACATACACCAACAAACACATACACACAATGACAAGTTTAAAAAATAAATGATGTAATACTAGGATAAATACTAAACATATTAAATGTACCGCATTTGAAACGAGGATACAAACTAATGCATGAATATGGAGAAAAATAATAATTTTAAAAAAAATCATTGAAATTTAACATTTTTTTACATTGCTATGAGTAAGTGACAGAAAGTGACCATGTAGCTTATTTCGATAACTGCTTAGGGAGCTAGCTGTGTGAACTACCAAAGGAAGATTATTCCACTGCTTGATTCCGAAAACCACAAAAGATTTAGAATAGATCTAAGATCTGTACTTTGGTATTCGCAGGGTGGCTCTGATTTTCGAGCGGGTGTTCATATTGTGAGTGAGGTGCAGCGATTCCAGCATAGAAGTCAGGTATGTAGGAGATTCTAGAGTTACAACCTTGTAGAACTGCAGTAGAAGATGGAAGATTCTTCTCTCTTTCCGTTTCAGCCATGCCAGTGCAGAGTATCTGCTTGATACATGGTCATACTTTTTATCATTGAAGATGAAACGAACACATATATTTTGCATTATTTGTAATTTGTTTGCTAGAGTAACAGACAGATCATTATAGACTAGGTCCCAATAATCTAAGATCAGAAATATGAGAGACTGTATCAAGATGATTTTAACTTGTTGAGGAAGAAAGGTTTCCGAAGATTGAGTGTATGCATTTTCATATGCACTCTTTTGGATCTTAGTTTTACATGTTCTGACCATGATAGAAATACGTCAAGAATAATACCGAGACTTTTGACCTTATCCTCTCTTTTTATTTCCTTGTCCCTAATGTAAACTTTTGGTACATACGAATTTTGATTTATATTTGCTAATATACCTGGAGACCCTATTATTATCATACATTGAGATTTGCTTGGACTTAGAGACAAGCCATTGTATTCTGTCCAGAGGTGTATGTTTTCAAGATCAGAATGGATTTTGCTTACTGCATTGCCAAGATCATTAGGTTCAGACGTTATATAAGCCTGTACGACATCGGCATATTGCTAATAATTGCATTCAGTGAACTGAGATGCAATATCATTCATGAACATCGGACCAAGAATTTATTCATGTGGAACTCCGGAAGAGATGTTCTTCCACTCCGATAGAGATGTTCTTCTATCGAACAGCCTGTTTACGATCTGTCACGTATGGGTGAAACATTTGGACTGTATGTTTGGCGAAATGGAAGTTTTGTTCTAATTTAGAGAGAAGGATATCATTATCAACAGACTGAAAAGCTTTACTGAAGTCTAGAAAGACTAAGATAATTACTTCTTGATTATCGTTGGCTTTTTGGATGTCATCAGTGATTTTGATAAGTGCTGTCATTGTACTGTGCCCTTTCCTAAAGACGGATTGGTTCTCAATGAAGAATTTGTTTTGATCTAGGTTCTTTGTGACTTGTTGATGTACAATAATTTCCAGTATTTTTGAAAGAGATGATAGGATGCTAATGGGCCATTATTTGCCAGGTCCTGATGGCATGTTTTTCTTTAGTATTGGTCGAACGTAAGCTTTTTTCCACACTGATGGAAATATACCTGTTAGAATGGACTGATTTACTATTATTGTCAATAGACTGAAGACATGTTTCACGACCATTTTATAAATTCTGTTGATATGGAATGTTGACCTACAGCAGAACTTTTTACCTTTCTGATAGCCTGATGTACCTCTATTGGGAAAACATAATATAAATAGAACTTATCATTTTTATTTTTATTTTCACCACTGTTAGCAAGTTTTCGAATAGTTTCCCGTTTCAGCATCTTATCAATACAACTAGGGGGTTGGGAAAACACTCGTTCAATATATCGAAATCCCCGGCAATATATTCAGTCTCATTCTCCATATTTAAATCTCAATTTTTGAGTTTCCTCCATAGCCGTCTGGCATCTTTAAACATACAACTCAATTCTCCAAATATGATTTTTTGTCCGCCGTATAGCTTGGGTACATTGGTTTCTGAGTCTTTTGTATATCATGAAAGATTCATGGCAGGTTTCAGGTTTAATATTTACTTCCTTTGTGTATTTATTGCAAGCTGTATACCTCTCCAATCTCAGTTGTCGTATAGAATCTGTCATCTAAGTATTTTAATTATGTTTGACTCTTTAGACTTTCAGTGACGCGTGTTTTTCGTACAAGTAATGTATTTCCGAATTTAAAACATCTACATTGTCATCCACCGACCTATTGAATGTTACCATATGCTAGAGTGTATGAATGGCGTCTGCATCTTTGGAGCTTAAATGAGTACACAAAATAAATTAAATCGTGACGGGAGATACCAGGTACAGGAAGTTTGCCAAATTTAGCGACTTACTCAGGATAAGAAGTTGCGATATGGTTTATTGCCGATTTTAAACGTCCTGAATAATGAGTCGGTCCCAAGTCGTACAAGTTCAAATCGAGGGTTTGGAGCGTGCACTTGTAATATATATCTTCGTGTGAATCTCGCAGCACATTGATGTTTACGTCACTCATTACTATTCGAAGCTTGTATTTGTCTTTAACCTGTAATATATCCCTTTCAAACTCCTTAAGGCAATCTAGTTGTGTGTTCGGGGGACGATAAACCACCACTACCATGATTTTTAAAACTGACGTTTTGATTTCACAAATCAAATATTCCATACTACGTGTGTTTTCCGGAGGGGATTGGCAAATTATCTTACCGCTTACGTCATTTCTTAATTATATACATACACTACCGGCACTTTTTAACGTCCTATCATTTCTCAAAACACTATAGCCTTTGAGTGCAAATAACTGACTCGCTAACGTTGGTTTAGTCGTAGTTTCAGACACAAGAATACAATGAGGTTTGACGTCTCCGAATAATTCGCGAAATTCATCTAGGTGAGATTACCCATTTATATGAACTGCCTGAAACCCACTAGGAGCCTCAGAAAGCTCTTCCCGCCAGAATGAAGGGAATGGATTAAAAACCCGATCATTTGAGAAAGGGGTAATGCTAAAATAAATTCGTGTTCTTGTTGAGTCTCGGGGAATTCCCACAGCTGTTTGAAAACAAGTTCAGTGGATGTTGAAATATCCTCCTCTCTCACCATCATTTTGAAAACAAAATAAGAAATGTAAACAATTGATTTGTCTCTCACCAATAGCAGCAACTTCCCAATATTATTGTGTTTGATTGTATTTTAACTGTTGAACACACTAGACTTTTACAGCCTGGTACCACTCACTTGTACAGTGGTTTTCCTTTATCATATATAATTTTCTTGGAAGTAGGAAATTTGCTTCAATCATAATGAGCACAGGAAATATATAACACACGCGCAACAGACACACACATTTTTTGTACAATATGATCCATAGTCTTTTCAAGCAGGTTTTGGACTTCAGGTATCATTTCCAGAACGCAATACAAAAACAACAGTAAAAAGAACACAGATACAAAAAACACACAAACAAAGAACACTAGCATAAAAATGAGCACTAAATTTATTTTTGCTCCCCACCCCACCGCTAGACCCATTATGTTACACTGACATGAAATCCAGAACATCATATGAACTTGTACTTTTACTACAACTACAGATATTTATTTGTATCGGAAAGGCGACTGTTGACATCATCTCGTTTCCTAATAGCCTGAGGTCATTTTTATGCGCGAGAATAATATTTATGTTTCCTTCATTCGCAATAAACTTCCCATCTGCTCTCCAAACATTACGTGGACCCAGGCGATCGTTCACTTGCTTAAGTAGACATATTCTTCCAGGGGTCAATGACTCCGTCGCAAGGATTTTCTTCCTTTTAAGTTTATTTTGGTCTTCTCAATCATCTCTTTTGTTTGATACGAGATGAACTTAACAATTATACAAATAGCTCCGTCTTGTACCACATCTGACGCCAATCGGCGTTTCTTAACACAAAGCCTATGCACACGGTCCTGATCAGCAACAGTTAGTTTCACATGCAGCCTTTGCTCACTTACATAAATTACTGTCTAGTAAACGTCTTCGTCTAGAGTCTTGGGGATTATCCAGAATAAAAGACAGCTTCTGCGGCTCTATTGATGAAGATCATCTATAGCCTTTTCATTTTTGCTCACACGTTTATCCAACTCCATGATTTCCTTTCTTCGAAGTTCTATTTCTGATAAGAATTTCTTTTTCAAATCATTTAGTTCTTGTAGGTAACTACTACACATATCTTCTTTATTTTCCTGTTTCGTTATTTTATTTTCGCAAGCTTCTGATTTCTGGAAGAACCTTCTTTCCATTTCGTCATACTTCACGAGAAACTGCTCTGTTCTGTAGGCGGCGGTCGATGACCTGGTTGACCTAGGGTTCGGCGGCGACATCTCAGACACTATTCTAGTACAGCAACGTTGTGTCTCTCGGACGTGTTTTTCACTTTCACTGCACATAAATTTTAATATTAAAGTAGTCGCTTAGGTGAAACTGTCAAAATAAATTAACCATCGATCTGCCAACCATTTACTTGCTTTTTACCTGCGTTATTACCACATTTTGACTGTAGGTTCCTGGTGTTGGGTCGGATTGAAAACAGAGCGTTTTTTACGGTGCACACAGCTGTCCGCCATCTTGTCTATCATTCCTATGGGATAGTGAATTCCTGTCAGCAGTCAGGGATAAATACACTCCAGAGGGAGATTATCCCCTCAACGCCGGCCGTAATTCACACCCTGCAAGCCACACTTCCAGAGCGTGGAGTAGACCGTTCTCCTTCTACATTCTGTTGTATGATCAAGTCCCCTATATGACTCAGCTATGGGCATACTGTCTACTTCACTATTCGGTCGTCAGATGGTGCAACTGCAGCGGTCCTCGCAAATACGATATTTCTTATGGGATAGGCAGGTAGTTTCAGGATGTGACCGGACAGTTTTTAACACACGAGGTTAAATTTGTGCAATGGCTTACATTAAGGTCTGCATAAACCAGCTCCTTTAAATATTGGTATGTATGCTAGACACAAATGACTTAATAGTTCAACACCTACTTCATTTTATCGTCGAGAGTACTTCGGTTTCATGCTCGATCAGAACAGCGTTGGAGCACCGGAGAAATTCGCCTATGAAAAACTTCATATCCGTTTCAGTAAATTTTGAAGATTGCTAAGCGAAATTGAACTGAACACAGATCAGGAATATCCATTCGATAGGCTAAGCGCTATCTATTTGTGAAAATGTTCGGAAAGTCTGGTACAGAGTAGACGGGGAAAACTAAACCAAAGAAGTGATTTAACAGTTTCTAAGAGGTCTTTAATACTTTATGTACTGACCAACGATTCTTCTGAAATCTTGCTAAGCAAAGTTTGGTACAATTTAACCAAAAGCCACCTTAAACCCTAGGTCCACCCTAGGGAATTTTGTACATACATATATTATCAAAGAGCATGTCCAAAAATATTTTTCTGGCTGTTTATTGAAAACCTCCTTGATTGACAACTCTTAGTGGTCCTAATTACTCAAACCTAAGCAACTTATTTTAGATAAGCATGACGCTTGAGTAAATCAAGGTAAAAAGTATCATTCTTGCGTTAAATTAAAGAAAATACATGGAAAATTGGTAAAAGGGATACCATAATTGTTTTCCAACCTATTAATAATGTTTAATTAGAAAAATTACAATTAAATTTCCGTGCAATTACAAAGACTCAAAGGAAGTAGATCATGCACCACAATAGGTGAAGTCCCTTCCCGAAAAACGTTTGCACACATGTATGTTATTAAAATTCATGTACATTTTTCAGCGCGTTTGCATAAAATTAACTTGAATGTTAATTTGTGGTGACGTCATCTATATAGTAATATTCTACTGAAACACAGTAATCTCCCTTCGAATTTCTGAATGCTTGAAGATAGAACAGAGGATACACGGAACTGATTTATCACAGAACCAGTTTTACTACAACACTGTAGAAGTGCTATACAAAATGGTAAAATGAGCGTTTCGAACCCGAGATAATAGCGAGTTCATAGAAACTTGCCTAGTCTTCTTTTTTGTTAATCAATCCTCAGAGACGTAGGTAAGAGTCCTGCATCAGTCCGTTGCGACCGATATGCTTACGGATGTTCCGTCTCCGTTACGAGTCGTGAACAGGTTTGTATTTAGAGGTTCGAGTCTTGCCCCAGTCCGTTGCAGCCGATATGCAGAAAGGAATAGCCATCAGTCCGTCAGTACCGATAGGACTAGGAACCTTCCGTCTCCTTTGCGAGTCTTGTACAGGTTTATATTTAGGGGGCAAACCAGTTCCGTTGCAAACTGGGTATGCGAAGTAGGAAGAAATCATACCAGTTCCGTCGCAAAATGAGTATGAAGTATTGCTTCAGCTCGTTGCTAGCGATAAGAAAGGAAGGTTAACGAGAGGTGACCATCCAGGCGATGAGAGATCCTCGTAGCCTAGGTGCTTGGATATTTATAGTGTCCTTTCCTCCAAGTCCCTCCTTCTGCTGCACCAACTCCATCTACGGTTGTTGATTAAAGTGTTGTTATCACCTGCTTTTACGATGGCTTGTGTAATATTTTTTACTCCAATGTTTGTAGTATTTTTTTTCCGCCGCATATTACACACTTTATGATTTGTTTATCTTAGATGAGTGACACGTGCTTTCATGGACGCGGTTCATTACATGCTACCTCTGCGTTTAAAAATATAGATAGAAAAGTATGATATTTTTTCGGGAGTTTTTGACATTCTATTCACCTTTCCAAGATTTAATACTGTGCACAAACATTTCCACTAAATATTCCACTTCTAGAAATTAACAAAATACACTTTAAACACTGTGACTTGGAATAAAATATAAAAACTACACTTCCCCCATATAAATTACATGATACACTGTTAGGCACTGGCGTTGTCACTTGCTTTGAATTGGGTATAGATAGCGCGCTGTTCTGCTGGGGCCAGCAGAATCTGTCAAAACTACATTACTTTACTCAAGACAGTAGGCGATTATGTTTGTTTTGAATAGCTAGTATTTTTATACTAGGTCGATAATAGTTTGTGGGGGCAAGGCACTATTCGTATTAATAACCATTTGTATTGTTGTTGGAAACCAGGATTTTGATAGTATGCAGGTACTTTGGGAACTATAATTTTGACTGTTGCAAGGTTGTGAATTTGGCAATTGCTGGGTCAAATTTTGAAGATTTGGAGTTTTATAAGTTGGAGTTTGGATGGATTGTTTTTTCGTTTTGTTTTTTTGACCTTGTTCCATTAATGCTTGCAGAACCTATGAGCGTTCCACGAATTCTTCCAAAATTTTGTGTACGTAATATGGATAAAATTTGGCCAAAAAATTCGCACTAGCCGTTAACGATTTCGAAAACGGTGTTGTTTTCTTTCGATGCACCTTAGCATGCAGAGCGAATATTATAATATAGGGTGCCTTATCTTATTTTCTTGAATCGGAAACGGGTGTTGGTCCTCCATTAGTTATGATTTAACATACTAAATAATATGCATGTAAATATTGTTTATTTTATGCATTAACGTTTTACTGAATACTAACACACTTTTCAAAATCCAAAAATTGCTGTTAGTCTCGCTATGAATTACGAAAATCATAGAGTGTGAGTCATATCTAGGAAGAGGAAAAGTTTCATACTGTAGTTAATATATCATCATTCATTTGGCGTAATGTTCTGGATTTGCAAGTATGAATGAGCACCCAAGTAGGGACGTCAATCGGCTCGAATTCAATATGAGTAAGCCACGGCTCGGCTCGACGAAGTTCAGAACTAGCCACGGCTCGGTTCGGCTAAGAGTGAACCGCGCCTCGGTTCCGCTCGACTCAGAGTGAACCGCAGCTCGGTTCGACTTGACTCAAAGTGAGCCATGGCACGGCACAGAAGGAACCGCGGCTCCGTTCGACGTCGTTCCATATGAGCCGCGCCTCGGTTCGGCTCGACTCAGAGTGAACCGCAGCTCGGTTCGGCTTGACTCAAAGTGAGCCAGGGCACGGCTTAGAAGAAACCGCGGCTCCGTTCGACTTCGTTCCAGATGAGCAGCGGCTTGGTTCAGCGCGCCTAGTTTTTTATAAGTTCTCTACTATTTATCTTTAATGTGTTATAGTTTCAATGCAAAATATAAAATGATGTATTCTTAACCATCTCCCGAGCGACATCTATCTCCAGTCTTTTACAGTACTTTTATTATGTTACAATGCGGCAGTAACTACGTACAGAAAATTCAGCCTGGCATATTGAAAATTGAACTGATTTTAACGCAAACGACAGGATTATTTTTCAGTGTAATTCGGAACATTCAGTCGAGTTTCTAAGCGTCTACATTCAACCTCAAAGCGTTAAAAAAAATCATAAATACGTACGCCACCAGTCCTGGTCGACTTATATATTAGGGCAACATCGTCCATCCTGGCTGGTGTTTTCCAGGGGTTTCGTCAGCTGCACCGAGTAAAGTTTTGGATGTTACCTAAAAATTGATCCCGGTTGTCACTTTCCCCGTTTATTTTTTTGTTTTACGATGCTTTCTGTCCTTGTTCAGTACCGCATCCTCTTTCAATGTCTTTATAAGTGTGGAAACATTAGGATATTTTTTCGATGTGTCTTTATTTAATTTCTGATAGACGTTCCACAGGGTTTTTAGTTCGATGTTATTGTTCGTACATATTCCAAACATGAAGCATAATACAGGGATTGTCAAGCCAACAAAATAATTATTGTGACCCAATTCCACAAATCATAATACTGAATCATTCAAACAGAAGCAAGACCAGATCACAGGGTCAAGATTGGACCATCGGTTCATTTGGGTAAAGATTCGATCATTGGGCAGCCGAGTCAAAGCCAGTCTGGTCATTTGAGTCAAGACCTAGTCCCGAGTCATTCTGTCAAGTTTAACACTGAGTCTGGCTGGGTCACAGGTAGTGACCAAGTTCCAACTCTACATTCCCTCAAAGTAGTATCATGTATATTCATTAAAAAATGTTTTTTTTAGATGTCTAGTTCTTCATTCGTAAATGTGTCTATACATGTTAGAGATAATTGATACGTTTGCTTTAGCCTTCGAAATTTTAGAAACCAAACCTTTGTGTTGCGTTTACTTGTTGCGTTGAATGTGCCATGTGAGAAATGTCTGTTGGACAGTAATGTGGTGGCTGTAGTCATACAGTAATATTGTTGGCACCTACTGTTCGCGTGTGTACAATGAATATTCTGTAAACTAGCAGGTATTAGTGATTTCTTTCGCTTTTCAAACTTGTTTTCTTGTTGCACTTGAAACTTAAAATATGTCATTATTTTAATATATATTCGCTTCTTATATCAGTTGGTTGTAAAACAAGTTAATTACTGAACGGCCAACAATAATAATTTAACACACACACACACACACACACACACACACACA
>JAGDQP010000620.1:0-50016 GCA_022664845.1 Lepisma saccharinum | reverse complement strand
ATATATATATATATATATATATATGAGAGCACCGCTGTTCTAGTGAATATGAATTGGAGGGTCTCGGGTTCGATTCCTGGCGCTTCCAAGAATTGTTTTTCAAGGCATGAAGGTGTGTGGAACGGTGCCCATCCAGCATCGTCATGCAAGTGGGAGCTGCTATGAATGAAAGATAGTGACGATCACAGTGAGATGTTAGACTCTCCTCTTCCAACTCGTCTGGTCAGCGTGGAAGGAGTAGACAAATGTTCTCCCTCCGGGAGAGGCCTCGTCCAGTAGTGGATCGAATATGGCTGTGATTTATATATATGAGCTCCTGCGTAGCTTAGTGGGTAGTGCGTTAGACTTCAGTGCGAGCGGTCCTGGGTTTGATTTCTATTGGGTGATGAAAAATTTCGGTGTTGACCCAGCATTGTGAGGACAATTGGAGAGCTGCTGTGAATAAAAGACAGTGGTGATCACAGTTGAGAGCTTTGGCTCTCCTCTCCCAACAGGTCTGGTCAGCGTGGGAGCAGCGTACCACCTCCTCCCTTCGGGAGAGACCTTATCCAGTAGTTTATTGAATATAGATGTGTAATATATATAATTGTCCCTTCTTTGCTTCTTGGTAAACTGAAAGAGGAGTCGTCACTGTACAAGTTCAACATTACTTACAAGAGCCCAGTTTTTGCCGTGCTCGAGGTTTCGATTCCATACACAGATAGAAAGACAGACACCTTATTTAACGTACAAACCCAGAAACGCATACAAAGGTACGGATAAATTGTTTTTCGTATTCGTACAGAGATATCACCCTTTGTGCTCCGCTCAGATTTCAACCAGATGTTTTGCAAAGAGACAGAGGAGTCACCACTGCAACCTAAAATGGATAAACCACTATTCTTCAAATGGCGGACTCCGGCCCGTATCTATATCCGATTTTTTAGACCTCTACATTTTGAAACGATATCAAGAGTAATACCATGATATTTGACTGATCGAGAACAACGTGTCGTCTTCTCTGTTAGCACTTCCAAGTGGCTCCCCATGCTTTCAGGTGTCCCTCAAGGAAGCTCCTTAGGGCCAGTTTTAGTTTTCCTCTTCATTGATGACTTATGTGAACAGATAGATAAGTCCTGCTCTGTACTTCTTTACGCTGATGACTGCAACATTTAAGACAATTAAATCTAGAGAATATACTTTCTTCCTTCAAGCCGATATAGATTCTGTTGAAATGTGGTGCAATAATTGGTTACTGAAACTCAATCCTTGCAAAACTGCTGCATTGCGTTTCTCACTCAAAACCCATAACACAAAATGTACGTACACATTGGCCTCATCTAATATACCATGCGTAGACCATTACAAAGAATTGGGTATCACATTTGATGAACTCAATTGTACTCTTAACATTGAATTAGAAACTTTTAAAGCACTCAAACCTCTTGGATGTCTCTACAGGTTTACCGATATTAAAGATTTCAGAGCTCTTCGATTATATTTTCTCACCTGTATACTTCCTACTATTGAATACTGTTCATCTATCTGGTCTATGGCTTGTGAAACCAACTTATCCAAATTGCACAAAGTCAAAAATTTCTTTATCCGCATTGTACAACACAGGGTACTCAACCTCCAACACAAATCTAACGTAGACATTTTGAATTCTCTTGACTTAGGAAACATAGACACACGAAGAAAACAAAATGACTTAAAATTTCTTTATAAAATAATGCAGGGCACACTCAGGACCAACGACCTTCTTCCACTTTTTAACCTAAGAGTACCCAGACACAATTCTCGTTCACAACATCATTTCTACTTCTCAAAACCGAGATTGTGTTTGGTCCAACGATCTCTTGTATATATATTATCACATTTTTACAATACTCTTCCTTTGTTACCAGATTTCTGCCTCAGTAAAAGTAAATTTCTAAAGACCTGTTATATGAATCTAGAATGAAACAAAAATGATATTATTTCCTATTGCATAAGTCTTCATTGTTATATTATTTTTATTGTTGTTGTTATTGTTTAATATTTGTTACAAGAACGGTGTTAAATGGCGTTTGCTGTATTCGTGCAACTTCTTATAAGTAAATAAATAAATGGTTGAATGTCATTTGTACGTGAGCTTACTAGCTGAAATAAAAAAAAAGCGTAGAAGTGTTATGTGAGTTCATACTAATATTGGCTTTTAATTTATTTTTGTCATTATTCTAACTATACAGAGCAACCAATACGTCCTAACCATACTGTCTTACTCTATTATGAACCGTGAAAGTCATTTTCTCTTGCGATATTACCATCAGTCCGAATCCGAACCCCAGGAAAAAAATAACTGAAGACTACTGGCTTAGACTATTTCTTTTCTTCGCTTAAAACCTGTTGCCCGCAAAAGTAATTATGAATAAACATAATTTCTTCTTTCATGATGGTTTATAATGTGTAGCATATTGAACAAAAATATCTTCAATTGTTTCTCCTGTTCTTGTTCTTCATCTCTTATCTAAATTCAACAATGAAATCAGTACAGTACATGTCAGCTCTTATCATCATAGGTGACGCCTGAGTCATACTGTCAATTCTCCCCCCACCAAACATGGAAACTGTGGAAAGTCGGGCTGAAAAATCCAAATCCACCATTTTGCACCCTTGATTGTGCCGTTTTACCGTCTGATGCGCCATTGATACTATCCGAATTGAGCGGCGTAGGGCGTAATGAAGGGTGTGTATCGACGGCACATCTAGTGCACGCTTGTATGTAACGTATACACTGTTTGTGCGACTAGAAGCCATATTTGAAAAAGAAGAAAATGTTGATTTGGTGATATATTAAATATATATGTGTTTTATATGTTTTACGTTAAACATTCCTATTCCTAGTCGTAATGTAACTAATATATGCTTATGGTAGTTCGATGACTATCTGTTAATAATTGCAATATTTTGTGGAAACCAGTTACTATGACACTGCAATTTGTGATTCCCACTATGCATTTAAGATGTTTTAATAGAAACAATGGGCACATTTGATTTTGGGGGCCAAAAAGGGTAAAATTTACTAGAAAAGTGTAATGTTTCCAATGCCAGTGGAAGAGTTCAAACGCAAAACAAAACGGATTCGAATCGCTGAAGTGTGAAATTCGAGTGAAATAACGTAGAATACGTTGGAGTGTTAAGGGCAATGCACATCGCATGCAATATCTATATACAATATCTCACGTTACTTTTCTTAAACCAGTCTTTGCTCTTTCGACATTTAACCCGTGATTTTGTAGCAAAAATAACTGCCATCATAGCACGAAGTGATGCCATTTATACGGCTCCGCATTTGCTACCTTTGTCACCTGTTGACAAAGTGGAGAGCGTATTTAACGAAATAATAATGACACGTGGCTTTTGGTAATAATTTATGAATTGCTGGTTGTTGCTAGATTTTATAGAATATTATTTTATAAAATTATTTTGAAATGAACGCTTGTAGAGAGCGTACATATGTCTCAGTAGCAGGCGAAATTTGGGGCCCCAAAAGTAAAGTTTACCTCAAATAAGTACAGAAAAGTAGCAAAGAATAAGTTCTATTATAGTTCTGTCAAATGATAAATGTTTTTCTTTCCAGATTTTGAAATCTGTGGAGAAAAAATATCAACACAAATTATGAATTTTGTGGATCAAAATCAAATATGAACATAATGTACTTACCTAGCATCTCCAAATCTCCAAACAGGATATCTCGCTTAAATCTAACAGTTGGAAAACTGAACATTTGGTAAGCAGCTATTGGGTAGTTGGTGCTGGAAGATAATCCAAATAATGTTTTAATTTACTAATTTTCACTTTGAATAAAAAGTATCAAAAAACTAAAATAATACGAATGTATTCATTAATTAATTGTATACTCTATTTAGATCCTCTGTTATAAGCGATAGTATATCTAAAATTACCAAATTAATATAAATTATTAAATTACAATTACTGATTTACCACAAAATATAAACATGATATGATTACAAATTATCAAGATAATTTGAAAATCAACACATATTGCTGTACAAAAATAATTCAAGCAGAATTAATTGCTTGAATTTCAGTAATATTATTTCAATTGTTGAGAAACTACATGAACATGTATATTTAGCATGCATAAGCACATAGTGTTCAATGCAAATTCTTTACGCACATATGATTTTAAAGTTGCTTTGCACATAGAATCAAATATCGAGGCTACCTCGTACGCAATGTGTTTTATATAAACGAGAAAGGAACCATTCTTCCTGTCTTAAAAAAGCAAGCAGGATGTTCGATAAAAGTTCAACTAAGCGGGACAAGACAGAGAAAAAAATAATTTTAGGGACACTACCTAAGATAAAATTAAGGTATATTCATTGGAGGTGCGTGTTGACACTTGAAAATAACAATAAAATTATTTCCAGCGCTTTTGGATGTACAATTCAGATATTTTTCGTAATAATATGTCAGTTACGCTAATAAAGGATTATTTCTTCCAATACAAATAGAAAATATGCATTGAAATGCGCTATACAATTTGGAAACACTACATCTATACTTACATTCCACGCCCAAAGTGCTGCGTCTCAAAATGTTCTTCTTCACAGCCTGCCAAGCACGTGCATTGTCGCTTTGTTGGTCTTTCTAGAAATATAAATATTTTCCATGTCACGATATTCTCAATTAAACATAAAAGTAAACACATATAGTACAACATTTTCTGTCAAGGTATGAGAGTATGTTGCACGCTAGTAAAAGTCTTCAAAAACTGATATGTTGGAAGAACACTTTCATTAAAAACATTCAAAAAACATTAGAGAATTACGAGTATTATTAAAAATTAGAAACATTATATACATACGCACCATTATACATGGGGTGTATCTTTAATGGTGAATGTATGTTTAATGGTGAGTCAAACTTCAGGAGATGATGGAGAAAGACAAAAGACGTGATTTAAGCGAAGAAGTTATGATCCGAAAATGCGTCAGTGCTGAGCTCTAGCCCGCCGAAAATGGACCAAAGTAGAACAAAAATGAATAGAACGAGAGAACGAAGTGTCGGAGAAAGGTCGAATCAAAGGAACTATTGCAGTATGTGACCTGTAGAGTCAATTCATGCACACATCGATGAGGGAAAGTGGGTGCGCAAGGAGGGGCATATTACAGTACTGGTTGGGAGCGGAAACATGGGGTCAAGCGTACCGGGATGATGGCAAATGACAGAGTAAGCAATGTGAGAGACGGATCCCGAGTTCGACAATGCAGCAATCCCGAGCCAGAGACCGCCGAAACTGCGATGGAATACGACACACTAGCGAGAACTAGAGAACGAAGTGCCGGAGATAGGTCGGGTCAAAGGAACGATTGCAGTATGTGCCCTATAGATGCGATTCATGCACACATCGATGCGGAACAGTGGCGGCGCATGCGAAGAAACACAGCAATGTACTGTATTACTAGCGGAGCGTTGGGAAAGGTGCCAGGGCGACGTGCCAATACGACAAGAGGCCAGCAGACACGTGGCGGCTCGTTTCCGGCGTCACGAACGCAGTATACAGTGTGGCTGTTGACAGGGGTGTGGCAGAATGTGGGATCGCAAAGCCCGTAAATCACCGAAGTGTCAGAGCGCTCTTAGAAAGCAGGATCCTTGGAGCACGAAATACGTACGGCATACACGGCAACGGAGTGCGGTAGAAGGTCAGGTACAACAATGGTACAGTGGGTGTGGTAATGTAGGACTACACATACTAATCCTAGGCAAGACTCCACATGATACTGGTAGAACAAAAACACAATAATCAAATGTACTTACATTCACAGCAGCCGCTCAAAATGGCGCCCCTGGGATGCGTTGCAGGCATGGCATCGCCGTAATAGGTTTTGGCGCATCCACTCGAAGATGCCTGGGTTGGTGCGAAGCATTTCACAGGCAGCGATTATGCGTGCAAGGAGGGTTTCTTCGTTCTGGAGAGGTGTGTCATAGACGAGCGCTTAACCCTACAAGAAGAAATCAATTTGTTTCAGATCAGGGGAGCGTATCGGCCAAGCAATCGGACCGCCTCTTCCTATCCACCTATGCGGGAAGGCATTGTCAAGGCACTGACGCGCAGCTGCGCCAAAGTGTGCTGGGGCCCAGTCATACTGAAACCACAAACGTGCACGAACATTAAAAAGTACATCTTCTACGAATGTAGGGAATGTTTCGCGCAGGAACACTGCGCAAACTTGTGCTGTTAAGCGAGGCGGTAAGAGATATGGTCCTATCAGCTGTTCACGGACGATGCCTGCCCACATATTTACCTCAAATCGCTGTTGATGTCCATGCACGATGGTACCATGCAGAATTGCGTCGGCCCACACATGACTATTCCAGTTATTGAATACACCCTCTCGCGTGAAACAAGCCTTATCTGAGAAGAGTATGGCGCAAGAAACTGCAGGTCTTGCAAACAGCGCTGCACTAGCGTTTCACTAAACACCACAAGGGGGGGGGCGAAGGTTGTAGGATGCAGGTCTTGCACATTCTGTGGGTGATAGGAGTGTAGTTGTTGTTCACGGAGTACTCTCCACTCAGTAGTGTGATCAATCCCCACTTCTTGTGCTAATGCTGCTCGACGGGTGTTCTGTCGCACGCTCAAGAACATCTTCTTCAAGGTCGGGAGTACTGGTTGTTCGTCGCCTGCCGCGGTCGTGACTGACTTAGCGTAAGCTTCCCGTTTCCCGTAAACACCGAAAAACCCTCGGAAACAAGGTGTACTTTGGATGGCGCCTGTCTGGATACCTGGTGCGATACAACCTTGCAGCTGCACTACTGTTGCCATTCGCTAGCCCATACACAAACACCATATCTGCAAGTTCTTCCAATGTGAACGCCATTTCACTCCCGCACTACGCCCTCTCTAGACCACCAGCACAGACAACGCACAGGTACTGATACTGAGTGACTAACCACGGAATAGTAACACGCCGTCTGCAGGTTCGGGAAGGCAACACGTCACCTGCACAACGATGACGTACATAACCGCCGAGTCATCTGATACAGAGGGTGTACAGCGACAGAGCTTCGTGTTGTTTCCTCTGTTTGTGTGCAGCCACCAACGTACGTACCGTATGATATCAACGCAAGGACAGGTGTCGAATGCCGCTTGTAACACGACGACACGTGTTGTTTGTGGGTTCGGCAATAGGGCTTTCAGGAAACAATGTATGGACGCTGTCGTCTGGAGCTTTCTACATGCTCCAGCGTCGCGACAGCGTCATACCACGCAACGTGCTGTTCTTGTGACTCGCACTACGGATCCGTCTCTCACATTGGTTACTCTGTCATTTGCCATCATCCCGGTACGTTTGACCCCATGTTTCCGCTCCCAGCCAGTGCTATCATATGCGCCCCCTTGCGCCGCCACAGTTCCGTATCGATATGTGCATGAATCGACTCTACGGGGCACATACTGCAATCGTTCCTTTAACCCAACCTTTCTCCGACACTTCGTTCTCTCGTTTTATTCATTTTTGTTCTACTTTGGTCCATTTTCGGCGGACTATAGCTCAGCACCGATGCATTTTCGGATCACAACTTCTTCGCTTAAATCACGTATTTTGTCATTCTCCATCATCCAATGAAGTTTGACAAACCATTAAAGATACACCCTGTATATATATCCATTACTGACTTTTTTATAATTTACAACATAATATTACTTACTGGCTGCCTATAATTTCTACTACAATGCGAGAACAAAAGAGTTTTAATAAAGATTTTCTTTTAAAAATTTAATTGCAGTTAATTTCAGATTACCTATTTCCATTAACTTCACACTAAATTGCACAATATTGTAATATATTTTTTGAGCCCTGTATTACGGAAGATACTTTATAAAATTTGTATTTACGAAATTTACTTGTTGAAATAACAATTTCTGGTTTATGTCTTAAATGTACTAGTGTTAGTGCGCTCGTTTTGATTGCAATTCGAGCATATACACCACAGATATAATCGCAGTAGAGGTGTTAAGAAAGGGCGTATACTTGTTCGAAATGGCAACCATATCATATTTCTGACAGTGTTGCAAACTTTCAGCTAACTTACAGGTTAATGAATTCGACAAAGGGAAATTTGTAATAAAATACACAAGATATTCATGATCTTAAATGAAAGACAACGTCTCATAAATTTGCATGACGCTATTTCAATATTGCACTTAACCAAAATTTACTAATTAATATTGACAATTATCATAACAAAGAACTGACTTGGAAAATGCATGACCTCGTTAAGAGCAATAAATACTTCTTCTGACTCACAGAGAAGGTGGTCCTGTAGCACTTAATAACATCCAACAAAAACGGAATATAATTTACACGTCTACGTCAAGGGTGTGAGACACGTAGTCGGCTTCCACTTAATCGACAGTCCTAACTCACCAAACGTGGGCAAACGTTGCCTGCGAAAAATTTCCATAAAAACTGTCTGCCTTTTAGTTTCAAGTTCCATGATCGTTTTCGTCATGCAACCAAAGTGATCTCTTGGTAAAGTCATCGCCTTCGCTGTCATGACGCGCTCGTCATTTTTATCCTGGGGAACACATTCCCAGTTGAGGAATTCATGCATTCGACATTAATTCTGTCTACTTTTACATTCCAAATATATTTACATGACGTCTAGTTATTTATGTTACCCTAAATTACATCGATATTTATTCTTTCTGTTTTCCTTGTAATGAATTAAAAATGAATTAAAAAGAATTAAAATAATATAACCGAATTATTATGATGCCTCAAAAGCGTATTCTACTTCTCTCTCATTCCCCTCTTTTCTTAATTTTGAAAGCGGAGAAAATCGTAGCTGAAGAAATTTAAAACTAATGTTTTGAGACATCTTGTATACATATATAAATTTCAGGAAAAGTTCAATTAAATTCCTACATATATTATGTTCCGTAACCGACAAAATCGCGAGTATATATGCGTAATTAATATTTTAAAAAAATATTCGTAAATATCATTTCCTTAACCGAAATATAGATTATGTAAGTTATGTAATGAGCAAAACTACATCAAACAGTTTTAAGTTCTGTCTTATGAAACAAGTTTACGTCTGTGAGAACTATATAATTTATCTCGAAGAACGCTGATTTATTCGAAAGCTGAGGTCGGAAAAAAATAAACAATGCGAGAACGATTATGCATCTTCACATGTGCCTTCCAGTCGTAAAACTAACGACGATCGTTGAAACAATGTGGACTGCTATCATCACGTGCTTCTCTGTTACCATGCAGAATTTGAAATGTCTTCAGAGAAGAAGGAAAATAGCGATGTAGCACTGTTTCTGATTGCTAGTCTCTTGCAGTATTAATCAATTGTAACAGGAATTATAACTATTCATTCCTTAAACACTACACGAACAATTTATTGAGCTAGACGAAAAATAAATCATATTATTACCCTAGATTCTATGATTTCAAACATTAGAGTAGTTCCTGAAATTAAACAATCCAGTAGTATATGATTGTCTAGTTTCACTCACAAACCGATAAAATTTCAAAATTGAATGTTCGATGAAATCTGTCACTAATGTTTGTCTAAGATTTTACTATTTTAACGTTTCAATTTAAATTCTATTGCTTTAAAATTATTCATTAATAAAATTAACTTCTTTTTCAATAAATTATATGTGTAACTGTGTCGTGTCAGTTTAAATCTTATCCAGTAACTAAGCACTAATAAAATTGCAATGTCAATAACCTAATCTGTTGCAAAGTCAAACGTTGAACACTAGACTAAATTGGCCTATGATTATCATTGTCTATTAAAGCTTCTATTTCTGGTTATATATATATATATATATATATATATATATATATATATATATATATATATATATATTCAGTTCACATAAAATAATCAAATGTTCACAAAATATGCACTTGGATAAATTGTCTATCGTTGACTATTCGAAAATAGTTCCAGTTTTCCTAGAACTTGAAAATTGTCTATGACAAAATTAAAGTAACTCTTTTCGTAAAACAAATTAAACAAATGTTAATAATCTCTCGATGTATCGTCTCTTTTAGAGTTTTTCATTATTTTAACTATTTGACTATTTGTCTATTTCGAAATTATATTTAATAGTTCCGTGACTGCACTTAAAAATAGCTTGAAACGAGTTGTGCCTTTGAGAAACGAGGTTATGGGGTTTTCACTTAGGTCAACTTCAAATTAATCTATGTTGTATGACCGTAAATAGTCATAAATAATAGTTTGTCACAATTAATTTGTCACTTTAATTCTTCCAAATATATGTATCTGTTGGACTGTACACGATTGTATTTTTTTAACAGAAAATCGACTGTCTATTTTTTACAAAATTGTTATTATTCACATGACTGTTCTAATTTTATTTAAATGTCTTATAGGATATATAACTTACTTTTGTATGTCATAATAGTCTTTTCACATAAATAGTATATTTCTTATTTAATAACACTTTGACCTTACCTCCCTGATCGTCAGCTATTTAAGATAAGATAAAATGAATTGTATGGGCGGTAACAGCACTATGGCTTACGCCCGTCCCGATACGGGGGAAGCCCCTTATCTTGGTCATATCAAAATTTAGCTGTTAATTAAAATAATATAAAAAGATAAAAGATGAAGATGTAAAAGGTCTTCACAATGAGCCAACTGGTGTATATGGCCCTTCACAAGATAAAACAAAGACACTATAAAAGTTAACAGCTAAGGAGCATAATCATAAATAAGATAAACGGTAATCATAAAAATCTCTGCGAAAACAAGTTAAAATATTACCGTTTAAGTTTAGGTTTATACCTAGGTTTCCCTTTACGGCCCACAAGATTAAAATCAATATCCATTAAGTGGTCCTGAATCATGTCTGAAGCCAAAGATGAACTTGGTTCATCGACAGTATGTGCAAACTCTTCCTGAGCTAACTGAGCAGTCAAAACGTTCGTCAGAGTCTTAATGCTTGTAGTGAGAGGCGAAGTTCGAACTAATTTCGAGACTTTATAGGGACTAAAAGAAGTCTTAGCCCGTGGAGTTTTAGAGCTCTGCACAGGTGTTTTTTGTCCCTGACTCTGCGTCGGCATATTGGGAGGAGTCTCCGAATCTTTGGGCGGCTTTGGAGGGTCGTCATGCACATCAGACACTGTTTGTGTTGATACGTTAACTGTCTGGGTACCAACCGAGACAGTTTTAACTGCTATTTTGGCTACAACATGTGAAAACGCACCAGAGGGAAGGGTGCGCTGAGACTCTTTTACGCGACGTTTTGCATCACCAGCAGAAATTTTCTCAATAACCATCAGCTCTCTAATACGTTTTTCTTCTTTAAATACCGGACAGTCACGCGACCAGGCCGTGTGATCACCCTTGCAGTTAACACACTGAGGTTTCAGTGATGTGCAAGGATCCGCACCATGGCTACTGGTACCGCATATTGCACATACAGCAGAGGTCGCCTTACATGACGTGCTGGTGTGTCCATAGTGCTGGCATTTAAAACACCGGAGCGGACTCGGTATATAAGGACGGACAGGTAAGCAATAGAATGCTGCCTTCACGTCCTTGGGGAGCTGTGGCATGGCAAACGTCAAAATTAACGAACTCGTGGGTTTAAGTTCTCCACTCTTTCTTGTCTTAATTCGACGAACATTGACTACACCTTGGCTGGCAAGTTCATCCTTAATCTCTTCTTCAGGGATATCTTGCAAGTCCCAACAAGATATTACGCCCTGACTACAATTTAATTGACGAAGCGGTTCAACTTGAACCTCGAATTGTCCTAGGGTCTTAAATTTTAAGAGATTAGTTGACTGTTTGTTAGTGGATGTCTCCACGAGCAAGGTGCCATTGCGAAGCTTTTTAACATGTGCAAGTTCGCCGGCGACATGATTCAGTTGTTTTTGTATGATGAAAGGGGATAACCCCTTCAAACCACCTGGATTCTCTGCTTCATTCTTTACTTTAATAACAAGATATCGTGTGATAGTCGGTACGATACTTGTCTGTTCCTCTATTTCTATGTTTTCTGCTGTGTCACTGGTTGTTTCGGTAACTATATGCGCCTTCTTTCTATTATCTTCAGTGACTTTCTCTTCATTCTGTCTCTTTGGCTTCTTCTTTTCTGTGCGCGAAGGCGACTTGTTAGGATGTGTTGGAGCCATGATGAATTGTAGCCATAAATGCCCACACTTCTCCGTTTTCGTTCTGAGGAGCCAACGAGGCTGCCGGGTACTACCCTCATCACCCTTGTCAGCAAGCTGGAAATCGAGGCGAAGTCCAATGACTTGGCGTCGAAATCACTTGTACTCCCGACTGATGGATACTTGGGACACCCACTCCCCCGAGTGTTGGCGAGACCAAAGGTCCGAAGAGCTCCCCAATGGCGCACTTCCCAGTCTCAACGAGCTAGACCATCCAAGAATCTGCTGTTAAGAACTAGGCGTTATCCAATGGTTCCGCCCCCTTTCCCCTGAGCCCAGGGACCATCGTCAATGCAAGTACATCCTGTCACATCCGTGGTCATTGCGCGGAGGCGCAACTCACAGCAAAAGAGGAGATGAAATGATTATCATCTGTGGATGAAAATGAGGTGAATGTGAATGGAACTCCTCTGTGCTGGTCCTCCTTTCAAGCAGCGTAGGTGTTTAGCTGCGAGGGCTGATTGCAGCCAGCAAAAGCCAGCTGGACGATGGGGTCGCCAATTCCCTACGCCGTATACGAGCAGTGATGGTCAGCTGCTCGGGCTATGTGATGGTTTCATCACGTTGCGGCCCGTAGGCCTGCGATGAGGTCGCCAATCCCCTACGCTAGTGGGAAGTAAAAATTCTCAATAGAGAAGCACTTTGGCCCTGCTATTGGACTTCCCATAGGCAGCAACGATGTTAGCAGCTGCCAGGGCTGATTGCAGCCAGTAAAACTGACTGGGCGATGGGGGCGCCACTTCCCGACGCCGGGTCGTCAGCTATTTATGCTGTTGGTCATGCTAAGTCATTACCTATCTTCTTCTATAAAATTCCATATTAACATACATAATTACTATGGTGTTCCTATTGCATACTGTTAGCCTACTTGTTTTATTTTAAAATATCTTGATTCCAATATTTGTTATTGAAAACAAATAATTGATATTAATAAGCATGAGTAAACTTTTTTTAAATGAATATTTACCTTTATTTTTATAATATTTACACATAAGGAATCATTTTCATTACGAACTAGATTGATAATAAAAATACCTTGTTTCAATTCTTGATCAAGTCAAATAATAATGCTTTCGAATTCAAACTAAATCTCGTAGAATTTTCTTAAATACCTACATAGTCTATAAATTATTTATACTTAATGACATTTATATCTAACCAACTAAACTATTTTACCTACTAAAGTTATGTGCTTGTAGCAAATTATATCTTTTGGAAAATTCAATAATCAAATGTGTATAATTTATTGCATAACCAAATTCTATTCTTTTGAATATTACGCTATATTATTTTTCCGTGTATAAATTATTGTATTCCTTGTTCACTCATTAACATTCTAAATTTATCTTCCTAAAATCCATCTTCGAATCAAGAAACTGCCGTGCCTCCATAATTGCGACCCTTGTTTCTCTGTATTTCCACAAAGAATTCAGAAATTGTGTGCAACTCGCATGAAGGGACAGTTCCCCCACTACCTCACTTTGTGTAGTCCAGAAACATAAAAAAAGCGAAACGTAGAGAGTTCCGAGATTGGTTCTCCTGTCCAATCCGAATTTCGTTTCTTTTGAAAAAGTTGTCCGAATCATTTTTTAATGGCTTCTTTCTTTCTTCTTTCTGATTCCGTCTGCTGTTTCAATACATTAAATCCTGCGGTCAGAGCCTGACCCTTTCGGAGAAATTCGCGTTCTGCTGATCTTATAGTTCGAGTCCTTCTGAGATAAGATGTCCAAATTTTTTCCTGCGCCTGAGTTTAGACGCTTATTCTGATTTGGGAGCCATCAATGTTGTACCGTGTTTAAATTGTTATGACTTCCGCGACAACAAATGAATTTCTCTTACATGAGACTCCTGTGAATTGTCACTTATCAAAATAAAAGGAACAATTCGGAAAATATCGATTTAGATCTATCGTTCCACATCCAGCTGAACATTACATAAAACTTATTTTCATGACTATGCACTGAACAAATACACTTAAGTTAGAAGAATTTGATCACTACATGTAGTGGATATTCGCAAAACTTTCGGAACTGAATAGTGAATTTGAAAGTCTGAACGGTGATAATGGAAAGTTCCACGTTGCTTTCCATCAAGACAAAATGTGCGTCTCCATTCATCGTATCTAAGGTAATTGTATTTTCATATTTCTTTCTTTTATTTCGCCAAGTTGTTTCTGTGAATGATGAAAATTTGTCACTCTATTGATTCCAATTCTAATCATTGTTTTTTTTTTTAGGTAAGTGAAAACTCCTAGTTGCTTTCCTTCTGCTTTCGTGAATGCCCGGTAAGAATTTTCCATTTTTCTGTTTTTGTATGATATTTTAATTGAATTTGTTCAGACTTTTATTTGTTTCACTTGTCTACATTTTAATAATATTTTATGTGCATGCATTTCAGTTATGTTACCACAAGGGTATCAATTTATTTTCAAACTATGAACTACAACTGTTGCATATGTACTTTACTGTTTTCACTCCGTGAAATTGCGAACTTTACTGTGATGTGAACAATAAATATTTTCATTTGTTTTGCAAACAAATCAAATTATACTATCTAAGTTCAAAAACCGAGGTTGTCTCCACCGATAACGTAATATTCAACTATGTGCACTCATTATAAAATGATGCCAAATGAATCTTATATCTTCGCAATTTATACGTAGCTCATGTCATATACTCAACAATTGTAAAATTATGCAATAAGTAGGGATAGTACCTGTTTGTGTAAAATATGCCTATCTTCAAACGTAGTACAATGTATTATTATTATTATTATTATTATGCCACCTAACAGTGATTACCAATGCATTCTAATACAACTATCGTAAATATATTAACTAATCTAGTAACATAGCTAGTTGCACTCTAAAAAAACAACAAAATAATAATGCTTTAACACTTATAATGCACAGGACTATCTCTTCGTATCCTTTCTTTATGCATATTATTTTCACTTATTACCATTAATATAACATAATATTTTAAACTATAAGCAAATAAAATTGCTTCAGAGATCGACAGTGTGGCTTCACTTAAGTGACCAACGAGCTGCAAGTGTGTCCTACCAAATTAACAAACATCTTCTTTTTCAAGTGCACTAAGTACGGGACACAAAAGTCTCTATTAGGGTAACTTCATGACGATCTTTTTTCTTCTATTTTGTATTTTTCTCCATAGCCTATCATTTAATCCTTACCATCCAACCATGTATCAAGTACCAAAATGGAGACCAACTAAAAAATCGCTTTATGTGCTTATTTTTACAAACATTCATTGTTTACAACGTAAATATATTTTTGGTCCTCAACTCATTCATTCTTCATTATTGTAGTTATCAAGCTTTTATATTTATTATTTATTCATTTTACCAACAATTAATACTTTAAATACAAGGAAAAAGTTGGAAGTATGTACAAATTTTCCATACTTTTCTTGAGACCACTACTTATATTAAAAATAAGTTATATTGTGCTTTCTTTAGGGTACCAGCTATTATTTATTTTAACATTAATCACTTTAGGTCTTATATTTGAACGTATTTTACTGTTTCGACTTTGATATAAAAATGCCGCATATTCACTTATGCGTTTGCTTTGTTTTGTTTCAGGTTATGTATACACTTCATATTTCGTGTTTTATACTTTTACTCCTTCCAGGTTATTAATATCTTTGGTCCTGCGATTCACCACAATATCTACGTACCTATATCTTTTTAGTGATAGTATCTATAATCTTTTTTTTTAAATAACGTAAATAAAAAATAGGGAAAATCGTCGTTTATTTCCTCATATTGGGTGGCTAATACATTGAACCGTCACTCTAGCATAAAGTGTGCCTATCATAAAGCAGTGGTCCAAGCGGTATACGTTAATAACAGAAATATCTCTTAATATTTGGCTTTCATCCCCCCCCCCTCAACAGAATGGATATTTAAGCTTAATGAAGAAGTAAAATACAATCTTTCCAACTTATCTCTAAAATTATTCACAATTATTTACAGTTAAAAACACGTCTTCTTTTACTTTATATATTTCTCTTTTTCTTCTGTTTCATCCGGAACTGTCAATTTTATCATCCTAGAAATATCCACTTCTTCTAATTTTCTCTTTTCTTTCTTCGTAATTATGTCTACCAAATATTTATTAGGATTGATCTTTCTTTGTACTTCGCCTACTATGAATGAAATTAGAGCATATCCACCACAGAAATGATCGCGGTAGAGCTGGTAAGCGAAGGCGTATGATTGCTCGAAATGGCAATCATGTCATATGACTGACAGTGGTGCAAACATTTACCTAACTTTCAGACTAATATATTCGACATAGGGACTTGGTAATAAACTAATAATACACAAGATATTCATGATTTTAAATAAAAGACAAAATGTCATAAATGTACATGAAGGTATTTCGCTATTTTACCTAACCAAATAATAATTATTATTATAATAATATAGACAATCGTCATAACAAAATATTGACCTGGCAAATGCATGACCTCGTTGAGAGCTGTAAATAGTTCTTCTGACTCATAGAGAAGGTGGTCCTGTAGCACTCAATGACATCCGACGAAAACGAAATATAACTTATACGTCTACGTTATGGGTGCGAGACCCGTAGTCGGCTTCCACTAAATCGATATTCACAACCAGAGTGAACCATCTCACCAAACGTGGGCAAACATTGCCTTCGAAAACATTCCATAAAAACTGTCTCCCTTTTAGTTTCACGTTCAATGATCGATTTCGTCATGCAACCAAAGTGATCTTTTGCTTTCGCTGTCATGACGCACTCGTCATTGTTATCCGGAGGAACACATTCCCGGTTGAAGAATTCATGCTTTCGGCAATAATTCTGTGCACCTTTACATTCTAAATGTATTAACAAGACGTCTAGTTGATTTACTTCCTTTAAAGTACATTGATAATTATTCTTTCTCTTTCCTTGCAATGAACTAAAAGAATTAAAATTATATAACTGAATTATTATGATGGCTCAAAAGAGTACTCTACATCTCTTTCACTAATATTACATTGCTCGATAATATTAGTTAATATGCCTTATACATAATACCAAAATGTTTTGCATAATAATTGTGAAAAGAAGTAATAGAAAAACATATATGCATTTCTGAATCCATTTAAAATTACTCACTCGGGACGGAAGAGTGTTTCTCGATAAGATTTACAGGAAAATATATATCTAATTAATTAATAATGTGAAGCACTTCATTGCATAGGAACTAAAATGAAAGGGACAATTGTAAATCATCAAAACAATAGGGAGTCATCTTCAACTCATTTTACTTAGTTGACAAAGCAACTACACGTTAGTAAATACAAACGAAAAGTTACGTATGTTCCCCGTTATCAACATGGTAAGTAGTCTAAAACAATTATTAAGTTCTGAGAACTTAAAACAATTATCCAAAAAATTATATTGACTCTGTAAAACTAATTGAGATATTTATCATCTCACTCCATAATAACACAATAACCTTTTAAACGTGAAAAAGACTGTACCTGACATTCGTGAAATGTTCCTAATACGTACATTTACTTGGTTTTCCGTCATAAGAGTGCGTACATACAGCAATATGACAGAGCACGCTTTCATTTTCTAAGCTTGTGTTACGGCCTTTTAGCATTTCAGGCTAAGGCTAGGATACGTTAGTGGTAAAGTTAACAAATGGAAATTCTCAAATGTATGACAGAACTCCGAAAAAAGCCGGATATTTTTTAAAAAAATACCGGACACAATGATTATGCAGCAATAAACATTTTTTTCCTAGACACAATTATGTTCGTTATGTACCTTTTTATCTAGTGGTGGAATTTTTGTGGGTGTTACAGACAATAATATTACTTGTTAATATGCTGGTTATTTGAATGTTTTTTGTATCTTTCGCAATTTCGCGAACGGAGACAAAAATAGTCGAGTGTGATATATCGACAGTAACACCAGCCACACACATAGTACTTAATAAAAGTGACAAATTACCGCTCGTGATTTTAACGTTTACGGTAAATAACACAAACGATGCAGATTTAGCTGTAGTAATGTATTGCTAATTTTATTTTTAAAATGTGAGATTTTTCACGAACAATACAAAGGCCGGCCTGACATTTCTAAAACTGTTAAGGTACTGGACATGTCTAGCGAAAAGCAGATGGTTTGTAGCCCTACCTGGGGAAGATAACATTTGCTGGGAGTCATCTAATTCCTAGTATATAGGTACCAGACCTTTCTGTAAGCAAAAATGTGTAGGCAATATTTCATCTCTACCAAATTCATTGATAAGTTTATCAATTATTAAAATCGTCTGCATTTCTTCGTTTTCGCGTTTCTACTCTCTCTGAGGGCAGTTTATTACGCGGTCAAACTGAAATCATGTTGCATTTGTGTCAACAAGTGATCAACACATAAGAGAAACAAACAGATATAAATTTTACATGGCATCACAGTTCCATATTCTTACATTTTATCCTGTATACTGTAAATGTGCGTTTATCTGAAAGGCGATTTGAAATGATTTAATTACAAAAATGGTTAGAGTTATTATATTTGGTACCTCAAGATCCAAGAAACTTACCTTTGATCTGTGCAATGCAAGCTAGACCTCTGACGTCGCATGATTCATATGGCCCTACAAATGGAAGGAAAAAGACATTATCTGTATAGATAAAAAATTCAAAATCCTTATTTTAATCACATTCGGAACTTGAATAAAATAATTAAACTTGCAACATAGGCAATTTACGTCTGAAATACAAGCATTTATATAGATAATGGTAACTATATTCCTAGGGAAAGCTCCAAGAAAATGACAAAGAGAAAATTAATTACATGTCAAAGAGATATGGGTATACATCACTGTCGAGTTTCTTGAAACATTAGACGGATGATAGTGGTTTTCCTTAATTGCTCCAGTGTGCAATTTCGTGAAGAAATGTTGAGAGTGGTGTAATTGTATTCCGATAAGTGTACATACAGAATGGTACCCATCTCAGTTCTGTGACTTGGGACAGGGGAAGGGTTGAAATTACTAAAACACAAAACTTTGTGCTAATATGTGCTAGTGCATTATAATTAGTCTTATGTTCAGTTTTATGTTAAGCCACATACTAAAGATTATATAAGTAATAACCCATTTTTTTAAATATTGCGGATAAGAGTCAAGATGGCAAAAGTTGAGAAAACTAATAATTTCAGCAATTTGGTAACTTTTGCTTGCAAACTTCAGGAATTTTAATTTTAACGGTAATATCAAGTGCGAGGTAAATAAAGGCATAAAGAATATAGTTGGTTAAAGTTTATGAGAAGATGAAGCGAGAAGTTTAAGTTCTAAACAGCAGACTACAATTTGCTTCTTACAATGTCTCCCCATATATATGTTGTCTCATTGACAAATGTAGTGGATCAACCTCCATTATAATCACCCCGTATTTATTTACGGGTATTCTGTGTAGTCGTCAGTTTACCGTGCTTGCAACCTGGATACGATCATTTATATTCGTTTTCCTGTGAGTGTGGGATGTATACACGTTGTGTGCATTACTCATACACCTCGTGTTAAACGTACAGGTCCCGTTTACTTGCGCTTCTATTTGAAGCATCTGCAGCAAAAAGTAAACAAAATATTAGGAACGCTGAAGTTTGGTCGAAACATAAACAAAGGTGTTAAAAAATCATTTCACCATGTTTTAGCATTTCGACCCCGACATCAACCAACACTTAACAGCTAGGTTATTAGTTAGGTAATATTGGTGATGTTCCTTCACTTAAAAGTGAATGTATCGAGGCAAATTTTAATGCTCTAGCACACTGTTATCTTGAATCATGCGAAATTTTCTGTTGTATTAATTTCCACTTCCCCTGGCCCAGTTGCGGAACTGAGATGGCCACCATTAATTTTCTGAATGTGCAATACCATTTGAATGAAATGACACCACTCTTAATACTTTTTATTATCAAAACTGCACACTGGACCTTAAAATCAACTAGGAAGAAACTTCATTATGACACCAGAAGTCTTAAACACCGATGCACTAAATTATATGTCTTGCTTAATTCAATCTAAACAAAGTAAGGGAGGAATGTGATGGTCAATTGTATGATGAGATAAGAAATTTAATGTGCTACTAAGACTGAGAGTGTGCAATGTATAATAATATAACTTGGGTAAAAAGCATTTGCAAGAATTATGTTCGGAATGACTATTTAATCCCCAACGGTCAGAGCGGTGCATTATACACGTTTAATTCCGTACAGTATATGCTGTCATGCACGTTCAGAAACGCCAGTCTATATACGAGGTGAGAGGTTTGGTCTTTCTTCTTAATTTTACTTAATTATATGAGGAAAATTAGTCACGTAATATGTTACCGTGTGGAATTGTGCTCATAGCATAGTCACAAGAGAATTAGAAGATGAACTTTACTGTATACGTAAGAAATTAAATGAAAAATGGAAAGGCACTTTTGACATTTTCTGAGACTTGCAATACGGTCTGCACAGTAGATACTAATGGTTAAAGAAATCATCAGTGTCGAAAATAGTTCACCATATTTAAGGGAGAATTTGAAGCAAACTCACAACCTTATAGATATAAAAAGTCAATTTTATTTCTTAAGCAACTGTAATTTTTTCATACATTGATTGTATTTTTCACTTTAACTCGGCCAACAGCGTATATTTTCCACAGATCGAAATAATATAACTTATGACTGTCTCAAATGATGTTTGGGACTGGACATGTAGTGGTTTATGTCAATAATGGAACCAAGACGGATCAAAGATACTTCGCTTGAAATTATTACCTATGTAACAAATAAGCTATAGTTTGAAATTAATTTTTAAGAACTTTAGGGAACTTTGGCTCAGGCAGACGAGTTATGGTTGTAAATTCATTTTCCAAAATACGTCCGGATTGGCTACATGCACATAAAGGTGATTATGGTACCTCTTCTGAGTCGTTGTATTTTACACGAAATAACTATAATATATGGACTCTGTCATGCTATTTGGAAACAACCTCGAACTTTTACTTTTCAGCCAGAGCAAATTTAGCTAACCAGAAGAAATAAAATTCTACGTCAAAGTAATCTAACATATAATGACCAAACTGAAACAGACGTCCAACAACCTAGATTCTAACATACTGTAATTGCCATTTTATTTACTATAATTTAGAGCCCTGGTAAATGAACAATATCGTTTAGCGAACACAATATCACGAAAATAGCATTTCGTACGTAACTGACTATATTTCCGGTTATATCCAGAAGTCTTCAAAATCTGAACATTTCTCCTTGCCGGGCACTAATGCTTATTCGCTGGGCATCAAACAGGCTATTATGCGAATTAATCGATTTTGCCAGAAGAAGAAAGCAGGGGTCATCTTCCACTCGCGAACCAGCAGAATCATTTGATGTTTTCAAATCAATTTTTGTTATGCAATTTGATTATGTTTAACGGATTATTAATAAACAAAATCTCGTTAGCTAAATATATTACACATGTATAAACGATGTTGTTTCCATAAAACGTGTCATACTCATGTAATGTACCGATATGACCTTTTATGGCATATATGATCCCTTTGGTCTGCATCTTGAAATGTTGATAAACACGTTTTGTCAATCTATATTCTGGGCTCTAAGGCTTTACTATGACTTGAATATGGCAAAAGCACTTAGTAAAATTCATTAAACTGATCTGGGGACGTAGAACGTTCATCTGTTTGAAGAAAATTAAAATATATGCAGTACACGTTGAGATGTTTGGCTTTAGATTTAAATCTTTACGATAACTTTACATAATCATATTTGAACAGGTAAGAACTTGTGAAATTTCATAATATTTTGTCCGCAATGTTGACAATAAGGTACAAAGTGCTATCTAATTAAAGCCATCTTGATATCACCATTTTGATCTTGAAAATTTTTGTTTTGACAACTCACTGTCAACTTTCTTGCCACGTCTTTGGAAATAATACAATAAGCTATATTTAAACTATTAGTGATGAAATCGGTAGTCTGGAAGTGGAAATATTTTATCAACTTTGTATGGACATCATACGAATAGTTACTGTGTCATAGAATATCAAACATTATCTTCAAGTTGGCATTCCATAACTTAATCTACTACAACGTGCCGACAAAGAATAGTTAAATCTCAAAACTTCAGGTGAAAGCAATTCACATATTCCAGTAAAGCTATATATAAATGAATGTAAATAGGTTGATAAATAGATTATGAATTAAAATTTTATAAATTTCAAGATGATCTGATCACAAACAACCATTAGCCCAATCCTATCCGGCATGTTTGTTTCCTTAATAACACCAACTCTTCTAAGTTTACAACATCTAAAGCAAGATATTTTTTGCTATTAAATCTCACTCTATGTGGGAACATTTGAGATAAAGCTACAACTCATGTCTTCATCCGAAGAGACATTTTGCCGTTTCCTAGATAAGACAGACAAAATCCTGATTAAAAGTAAATGAGATTGGTAGGTATGAATAATACTTCAATCCCAAGTGCTTCATATTTTATGAACCACAGAACTCAATGTACAATGACATCAATACAACCATAAAATGAAGAAAGGTTTCATTCTTACCTGAATTGTAGAAGATCTCTGGAGAGCAATTGCATCTTTTCATCACATCCTTATACGTACAATGCAGAGAACATGCCTCACGACTGTATATTTTGCTGGTGTAAAGCGAGAATTCGTCTCGGAATAAGCACTTCCTTTGGTGAACAGATAAATGTCGAAGACTTGATGAACTTACTGTTGACAGTACCTTTATGATATACAGAGATCCTGTCTGAGTTAATGTTGGTTTGTAAATGTGATAATTTAAGATCTTTTGTGGGTACTCGTACGGCGATGTAATGAACATCTATGAGAAGAAAACGAACAAATATTATTACGTAATATAGATAATGCAGTATAATAGAATCCATAGCCTAAATGCATTGATTTATTATGCTATATGCATACAGACATAAAATTATATCAGAGAGAAAATCTTCTGTTGTATGGACAACATACTTCGGAGTGCTACTTGGCGACTATGACCGACCTTTGGCTTCTCATGTATCAGTCATGTGATACCTGTTGCTCTTCTCTAGAATGTTGTGTACATGGATCCGAGAAGAGTTTATCATTAACAATTCCTTGTGTTTGAGAAGAACACTCATGTCTACACCTACTTTTCTGTCGGGGGCGTTAGTTATAATACCAGAAATGGAACGCCAGAGGATATTGAGGCCCAATCACAGTGGGTGTTGTGGAGTAAATGTTACAGAGTTATCACGCAATTTCTGTAAGACGTTCGTCAATCATGCTTTATTCCATTTCTACCTAGATATATTCAAACCAAAATTATGTGACTTAAGTTACGAGCATGGATAATATTTCCATAAACATATATGAACAATCACGAATACATATAAATATCGATGGAATTTGCCAGTGATGTGTCAATGTGTTAGGATTTTTGTGTTTCACGACATTTTCTGCCAAAGAGTTAAAGAAGTTTACCAGTCTAGTTCTCTTAATTTAGATAGGAACCTTAATTTTGTGTTGACATCAAACGCTTAGTGCTTTCAGCTATTCTTTTCACAGTCACTTACTTATTAATAAAAATTGTCTTTGCATGCTTTCAAGGTGTTTTTTGAATTTATTTCCCTGTATAAGTATATAGTAAACATGTATTTTGCAAGTCCGTTTAATATACATCTATCACTAGTGTTGCTCTGGCTGTAACTTTGACATGCAAATTCACTGCTATGTAAGTTAGACACATTAAAGAAAAAACGAAGAGATATATTCGTTATCAGCATACCCGAATTGGACAGAAAATAAAAAAAAAACATACAACAACAACAAAAACAGAACTCTGCAGATGGTCAAATTTTGTTGCCCAGTGTTCTGAAAATGGAAAATATGAAAATAATTAATTCTTTAAAAGAGTGCACTTCGATCAATTAAATTACGGGAACAATAAAAACCAATGAATATTTCCCTGTAACTCACAAATGTTTATTTTTGTTTTATCATTCCTCTCTGGGAAATTCGACTCGTAATTGTTTTGAAACGGATTTTGAAGATGATTTTCAATTTTTGATGTCATATCTATCTCTTAGATACTCTATGGTCGACAATGCTATTGGAACTAACTCTCTATCTATTGTTGACCTACGTTTTGACGTGACAGCCAATTATCGAGCTGTATTTGCGTGAAAATACTGTTAAGCATGTATCTGTTTGTAACAAAACTGAAAATCAGCTCTGCTATTCGGTCATTTATTCGTCTCGGGATCTCAACGAGATACTTTATTGGAATTATGCATTTAACTGCAAGGATTTTGTGTTATCTTAGTGACATGCATTTTAAATGCTGTATTTCACCAGTACTAGAACTTATTCTGTAAAAGATTCAGAAATATGCAAAACGTAAATCAGAAATAATATTTTGGATGAATGTGGAACTATCGCATGAAGTAGCTTAGTGACAATGTAACAATGTAAACTGTGATGCATTACGAATGGAACTTTTACTTGATATAAATCTATTGGCCTAGAATTTTGAATGAGATTACATGGCTTGAAATCTAGCGTGAGCTATTGGAAATACGTGATCTGTTATGTTGATATTTCAATCTATTATGTAGCATTGTTTTGTACATAGGCGTGTTATTCTTTTTCACCTATTGTTGAGTATCTACAACAGAAGATGTTTACTTATCAGGACTGCATCTAACTACAATTAATCTTGCAGAAACGAATGAATGAGCTAATCTCTATTTACAAATCTTCGCTTCAGTTATGGAAAGTACCTCATTCGGAAGTAGAATGTGCATGAGCCTGCGATATACTTAAACCTAATTGCATTTAATTCTTAACAGGTAGAATTACAGCTTGTATGGATAATCTGTGGTACGCATTTAGATGTTTCGTTCATATTTGTTGAATGGATTTACTTGTACCGGAATGAAAGGTATATGATTCAAGCCTCAAATTCTATAATTGTTCAGGGTTTGTTTGTAAATATTTTAAGTATAGATACTCGTTACGTTATTGTCCATCTCGTCAAATGTCTATTTTAAGATTAAGCCAATTTCATGCTTTGAATACTATAAGGACAATCATAACAATGTTTGGAGACGATTTATGGAAACGAATTCACATATTTTTACTTCTATTGAAAGGAAACGTTTGTTCATTTAGTACAATTACTAATTAATTTTGGATTGACCATATCAGAATAGTTTGTGTAGAAAGCATGGCTTTGTCTATATTTGAATGGCAACCTTTCGATGGTGAAAGAGATAATGTGGGAAGCTTTTACCTAGTTTGCTCTTACATTTTTAAGTCCATGATGTGAAAGAGGAGAAAAGTCGACTTTCTTGTTAATGTCAGTGGATAATACGGTGTTTTAAAAAAATGTAACACAACTGTAGTCCTCGGTTATTGCCAGATCTAACTTTTGAAGATCTTCACAGTTCGTTCTTAAAACCTTTCCGCCCAAGACAGAATATTCGAAATAATCTCTCTGTTTCATCGTACCGTACAACAACAAGTTTAGAGCCTAAAAGACTATATTGTACACATGAAAAAGTTGGCCAACATTTGTAAATTTGGTTACTGCTTAAATGAAGCACTTAGAGACCAAATTATATTTGGTCTTCAGGAAAATTCCTTGCGAAAGAGATTACTTTCGTTGGAGGATATACACTTGGTTAAAGCCGTTTCAATTTCGTTACAGCACGAACGCATGAATCAAGATAGCTTTATTTTATGCAATAAATTTAGTGAATTTTCAGTCCATGAAACTGGTGTTAATGAAATATCACCAAAATGTCGAGCTGGAACTATAACGGTGTAATTAAAAATCTGATGAAGGGAAAATTATCAAACATAGGTATTGTACAGCAAATCACAAAAGAGGTTCTTCTCCGGCTTCCCGTCAATAATGTTTAAAGAGAGTTTAGTAGAACATTTTAAGGTTAGATGCTGCAATGGTAGTGAGGATTGGAAAGATCAGAAACAAACAAATAACAGGTCAGTACAATCAGTGACACCAGGTTTAGATGAAGATGCTGAAAATAATGTTCAGTTTGGCTTAGCCTTAGATGACTTCTGGATAAATACTGTCGAATCTTCTTATGAAAATGATGAATCTCCCGCTTGAGCGATGAGTTTGAGATCACATAAAGTAACATTTGATACTAATGTAGATACACGAGCTTGAAAAATGTTATTGATAAAGCCTTAGTGGATAAAATGAACGTACGAATCTCAAACGTTTGATTTTCCTGAAGTAATGGATATGGCTAATAAACCAATCTCTATAATAAGAATAGTCAGTCTGCCATGTATTTTCAGAAATGCAATATACCAGTTTAATTCGCTAGTTAATAATCAAACACTACCATATGCTATCCTAGGTGGAGCAGGGTTAGATAACATCTGTTTTAATGGATGTATAAGTTACTTTCGAATCGCATAGGGGATCAACGAAAGTACTATCATAATAAATCACATTTTGAGGACAGGAGTAGAGCATTTGACCAAAGAAAATACAGTAAGAATGAACCACTTAATGAGAGTTGGAAGGTGTATCCTTAGACGACACGGAATGTAACTTCACAATTCAATACTATGAGGAAACAAAACAAAGATAGACCAAATAATGGAATAAGGAGTATGATGCAATTGATGTTAACTTAAAGAAAGTATCAATGATCTTTCTAACAATCAAGTAAAGTTACAAAAGTGGGTTTCCGGGAGATTAAATACATCTAACGTAGGTGAAAGTATCTTGATGGATAGTGGATTCGATCTTAAGGAATTGGGTTCTGAGGACCAGCTAATTAGGTAAGATACTAATGAAGTTAGCTTAACTGTGAACTAGCCAGATAAAAAGACTGATAATAAGATTTATGATCGTCAGGAGGAAGTTAATAACAAAACCGATATTAAGTCAAACCATAATAAGAAGTTGGAAGATTTGGATATGATATTATAGGATATTGGTTTTCGACAATACTTGAAATTTGAAATATGTTCCAATAGACAAACGTGGTTGACATGACTTCTAAAGGTTGTATTATTTTAGTTAAGGAACATAAAAATAGATCGGTGTATGACTTAAAATTTGGATATTAACATAGCTTCTCTTTTTTTGAGAAGGAATAAATTATTGAAATGGCTTTTGAAGATAATTTTTAATTTGTAATGTCATTCTATGGTCTTTTAGACACTCTATGGTCGACAACGTTATTGGAATGCATTCTATCTGCTGTTGACCTATGGTCTGACGTCAGCAAATTGTCGAGCTGTATTTGAATGAAACTACTTGATTAAGAGTGTTTGTGGTTGTAGCAAAGAAACTGAAAATCAGCTGTTTTATATTATGTCTGGTATTCGGTGATATATTCGTCTCAGGATTTTAACGAGAAACTTTTCTTTTCAGTTATGCATTTAGCTGCAAGTTTTTGTTCGTTATCTTAGTGACATGCATTTTAGAAAGCTGTGTTTTATCTTTGCTAAAACTTATTCTGTGAAAGATGCAAAAATCCTCAAAAGGTAAAAATCAAAAATGATATTTTTGATGAATGTGGAACTATCGCATGAAGTAGCTTACTGTCAATGTAACAATGTTACGATTGGAACTTTTACTTCATGTAAATCTATTGAGTTAGATTACGTTGCTTGATATCTAACGCAAGCTAATGTAAATTCATGATCTATTATGTTGATATTTCAATATATTGTGTAGCATTGTTTTGTACATAGCTGTGCTACTCATTTTCAGTTATTGTTGAGTATCTGCAACAGAAAATGTTTACTTATCAGAACTGCATCTAACTAAAACTAACCTTGCAGAAACTTATGAATGAGCTTATCTCTATTTTAACTCTTCGGTTCAGTTACGGAAAGTAAATCATTTGGAAGTAGAATGTGCATGAGGCTGAGATGTGCTTCAACCTAATTGCATGGAATCTTTAACAGGTAAAATTACAGCTTGCATGGATAATCTGCGGTATGTATTTAGATGTTTCGTTCATACTTGTTGAATGGATTTACTTGTATCGAAATTAAAGATATATGATTCAAGTATCCAATTATATAATTGTCCAGGGTTTGTTTGTAATGTTTCAAGTATAAGCACTCGTTACGTTATTGTCCATCTCGTCAAATGTTTATTTTAAGAATAAGCCAATTCCATGTTTTGAATACTTTAAGGACAATCATATCAGTTTCCTCAGTGGAATAATACATTAAAGTAACACTGATTTTTATTATTGTAATATTATAGCCTTAGTTTTATTTTGACAACGGTTAGCTGGCAGAACAGCCATAGTTGCCAGGTTCATTGAAATAACTTCAATTCAATTCAAACACACCAGAAATGATCACTTCAAGAGAAAACTTGTAACAATATTTTCTTAAGGGTGGGAATCATTTAACGTACGTGGCAAAATTTAATATATTATGTTCTGATCTTACTAAATATTATTAGCTCGTAGTTGTTCTCACTAAATATTTGTGAGATGATGCTGAATTTATTTCCATGGTCTCATCGACTCTTTCAAAACCTTATGTCCATACCAGACAACATGCCAAATTTCAAAAGTTGTTACCAAGTGTTCGATTCCCATGATTTCTCTCCCTGCTACTTCTAGATCATGATTTTAATTGACCCTAAAAGATAATATTATTATAATTTTAAAATTATTATTTCTTGTTAAAGTTAAATTCAAAGTCATTTTAGAGACAAATAGTGTTTATTAAACTGCAATAAGAAAAGTGTTGCTGGTGCTGAGGAAATATCGGTTGCCAATTCAACGATTTTAAGCCTTGCTTTGTCGTTAATTATTAGTTAATTAATTTTAACAACCACACAAAACAGCTTATAATAGAAAAAAATATTAAAATCGTACCTACCTCCGTGTCCTTCAGTATAAAGGCAACACCAATCAAATATTGCTTGTCTTTACTTTGTATTGAATGATTGCTAACTAATTCTTTTGCAACTGAATATCCTTCACTGAAAGGGAATAAGTATGAGAAGGCAACGATTATTGTAGAAATAATTAATTGGTCGAAAGGGCGTACATAAATGAGATCATTCTGTCGAGAGTGCGGTTGTGTTCTGTACAACTTCTTGATTGTGCAAGGGATTTGCAAGTAAAGTGTGCTATTTACACGCATACACATAGCAGGCACTACCGGTCTCTTATATACACGAATTCTATGAATTCTAGTGTGTAAATACCTAAAACTATCAGGCAATTGCTTATATAAAAGTTATTATATTTTGTCCCAAAAATATCTCTTGAACAGAGCAACACGTTCTACAATAAACAACTGCATGCAAACCATGTTTAAAGTTAATTCCGACAAATTTATGGAATACAATTGGAAAATCAGGACACTGCATTTCACAGAATCATGAAGATTATATGCTGAAATAAAGATCCAAACTTCTTAGCAAATTATTTGATATGTTATGATTTAATTATCTTGCATTATAATTGAAAGAAAAAAGTAAGCTGTGGACTTAATTTTATTTGCGTTGTAAATAGAAAGTAATGAGTTATTTATTCTCGTGTAAGACATAATTTTGTATTAACATGTTCAACAAAGATTTAAAAAAAAAAGTGGTATAGCATTGGCTTCTCATTCAGAAGTTCGTTCATTTGAGCCCATGAGGTTTACTAGCTTTCCTTGGTTTGATAAGGCAAAAGACCAGGATGGTACCTTGGATATCAACAGAGTCGATCTTTCGAAGCAATCGTTGATTTAATACCATATTTAAAATGGTGTCTGAACTGTATTAAGGGGTGTTTTAATTAATGGAAAAATAAACAAAATAAGTAGTTATCTGGTATTATCTGTGTCTTGAAAATCAAAGGGAAATACCCGACTTTAAATTATTTTACTTAATGAGACACTAAAATAAATCCTAAGCTCTCCCGCTATCACATGTTTATTTTCATCAAATGGAAACTTTTCTTTTGTAGTGTAAAAGTTACATTTCGTTTCTCTCCAAAAGCAAAAGTCTTGAGATAAAGGGTATCTACAATAATCATTTCAAGGATTTCAATAGGCCTTCTAAAAACTGGTGAAGTTTATAGGGGGAAAATCGTAGATGTCAATTTCTAGCGAATTTGTCTGAATAGCTATTGGGGAAATTGGAGCAACAAATCTATGAATGAACGAAAGGAAAATATTTATAAATGACAACAGTAGACCATATTACATTTTTGTTTAGCCGTTCAAACATTAAGAAATTAAATCTTGATTTTCTCAATAAACCTGTTTGTGACATCCTGTTCTTTCTCTTGAAACCAATGAAATAGTATTTAATACGTATCTAATATTTTTAATATCAGTTACCTTATCCTTCTAATTATAAATTGTTTTGTTTAATGTATTTAATAATCCATTTTTTTTAATTGTCCGAAGCCTATGCTTTTAACTTCATTATTCAGAATGGAAATACAATATAATTGATAATTTTTATCTCATAAGTCAGTTTATCTCATAAGTAATGCATGTACGATGACCACTACAATGATCACATCTAACGAGCCAATAGTGAAGTTGTCACCCATTAAATCGATCATCGTCATCTGCAGAACCTTGGGTAGTTGTCGAAACTCGAAAAATGGGTACCGCAAGTATCAATGTCTCAACAGAAGCAGCAGCGATTTGACATCTCAGTTTCATTATCGTCCCAGACGTGAGAAACTTCTGGCCTGAATGGTGACAGGGGATGAAATTGGGTACTCAACCATATAACACCAAAAAGACAGTGGGTACTTAAAGGGCGCAGGAACGTGTCAAAACAGGATCTCCAACCCTTCAAAGTCATGATGAATGTTTAGTGATATATCCGTGACATAATCCATTTTTAATTCTTGCAACGTAATCAGACCATGAATGCAGATGTCTACTGTCAGCAACTTGAACGTCCACGGACCGTACCGTTGTAGAAACGTCCTGCACCTGTTAATCCCAAGGGTGTACTCATCCAGGTGATAACGCGTCTACACGCTGCAAGAAAAATGTGGCTGTGAGTAACTTCCCCAACCCGCATTTTCAGAAGTTGTTGCACCGACAGACTATTATCTTTTTCGCAGCCTACAAAACACCTTTCCGGGAAAAAATGGCAAAATGAAGATGACGTGCAAGGAAGAGTGATCCAATTCTTTGCATCGAAACCGGTGACGTTCCTCAGCGTGGGATTCAACAACTGGTTGACAGGTGACAGGGTGTTCTGTAGTTAGATTGAGACTATTTTCCTAACTGAAGCTAACGTTCCAGGTAAATTATCATTCGTTTCCTCACGGTGCAAAAATACGACATTATTTTTGGGATAATCTGCTAAAATGTTTTGAATTGCAATGTAGTCGAGCAATATATCGTTTGAAAGGTCTTGGTGAAAGAATTAATTGTACCGACCATGGAATTGATGCGCTTTCCCTGTTTAAAACGGCGTGTTGCGCGACTACTTTATGTCTATTTTTGCTCAGGCTATAAGAGCTCAACAGAATATTTTAAGGTGGCAAAATGCTCCATGTTACTTCATACAAAAGTTATTCCATATAATATTATGTTACCTTGATCTTAAAAGCTTCAAACATCCAGTGTCTCCACAAGCAACTAATTCTAACTTGAGTCCCAGGTAGGGGGAGACAACTCTATAATTTCAAATTGCAAGGGGGATCGAGTAATATATCTTTGGAAAAATCTTGAAGAAACTAAACAATTGAACAGCTACAGGGTCGATATACAGTATTTCATCCTTTAAAATGATTAGAAATCAAATTTCGAATATGACTCCTTTTTAAAGTATTTTTCTCAGGTTGCTAGAATTCAAACAGAAGTGTACGAGTTGGTGAGTTGGACGGAGGTTGACTATCTTGGCTAAAATGTTATCTTCTTAAATAAACAAAATACGTATTTCACATTTTTATCATATTCCCGTTCGTTCCGGAAATACAGAATATGAGGACAGATTTTATATCATATTACTTATGTGTACGCTGGAAACTTACGGTGTCTAATAAATAAGAAAACGATAGCACAAAAAAGACCGTTGCTAAAGATATGTTTGTCCACTTTGTACTCTTATATTCAACTCTTCCAGTCTGAAAAATAGTCATTTTCCAATTTTGAGTCACCACCATTTTAAAAATTGGGTATATGTCTATCTCGGAATCGGTAACGGTATTTCTTTAATCAAGATCTCTTAAACAAATGCTATATTACTCGATTCCTTTGCAATTTGAAATATTAAAATTTCCCTCATGTACCCCTCAGAGGTCTAAAGTGTATATTTTAAGGCAAACATGCTAGTGCAATATACTTTAAAATTCATATAATAAATAACCTTATTAAGTAAATAAGAAAGAAAAATATTTACCTGGCTACTTTCGGCAACGCAGAGTTATATGCAATACATGCGCCATACTGGTTATTCAAGAAGTAACCTTCGTATCTTGATTTATCGATATTTGCTACAATTCATTTAGGTATAGCTCTAATCTGAAAATAACCATAGGTTTATATCTAGCCACCTGACTCCTTAGGTCTATCCGCATTCATGTGTTAAATTTTGAATCGTCACCATGCAAACAGAATGGACCATACCGACTGGTTAAAACGCAGCAGAAATCCAGGAACATGTACACTAGTGTCCAAAATTACAGCAAAACAAAGCAATCTCCACAGAAGAAATATATTTTGTGAAACAGTTGGTGTTACAGGAAGGTATGTATAAGTATGGTAAACAACGAAATCAAATCTGCAAAGAAACAGCTATTTTACTTGAAAAATACGGAATACAGTTCAAACTGAGGGTTGTAATATCACAAAAGGATGAAAGCCAAATTTATAATAATAAAATCAGAATACAAAATAAAGCAAGAACACCCCAAAATGGAGATTAATAGGGTATATAGTCACATTTAACAATGATACAAGTCGGACAACGATGTGCCATACTACGGACAAGTGCAGCGAGAAGATCCTGTGGCAGTAGTTCCCATTATCCGTGCGAAGTTATTTTGAGAGCATCAAATGAGATGGAGGACTGTGATCGTGAAACAAATTCGCCTTGCTTTGTTCTCCTAAACATATTCAGTTGGATTTAAGTCCCATGAACATACTGGCCAGTATAGAAGGTCAATAGTTTGAGTTTCAAAAATGTCGTCCATCAATGCAGCTCCATGAAGGGGGACATTGCCATCGATCAGGAAGAAATTTTCTCCCACATGCTTACGAAACTCTCTCAAATGTACTGACAGGATCTGATCATAATATATGGTAGCAGCTTTGCCTTGTCCATTAACTCTGTTGGTTTCTCGTAGAGGCGTTCTTCAGGTGCTGATAATGCTGGCACGCACATTATCCCGCTACTTCCGTATTGATCACGTTCGATGATGCTGGAAAGATTATATCCTGTTTCCTGTTCTATCCAGATGATACAACGTCGAGAATGAGACTATAGAGCAAACCACGACTCATCACTGGATAATACGAACGTCAAATTCACATCTGCCCAATGACTGTGATCTCGACAAAATTGTAGACTACCCCCTTCTCTGATCAGCGTTCAAAGGCACACAAACTACCGGTCACCTTGTATACATTCATCTTTCTCAAAGCATTCTATCCACAGTTTTCCGAGTTATCTGCCTTCCTGTTGCAGCAGCATGGTCTGATGCCATTTGAGGGATGCTACTCCAATTTGTGATGCCAGACTTTTATCAGCAAATAACATTCTTCAATTCCAGATATACTGTAACTCTTGAGTGTACTTGACTGGTCTTCTGGACGTGTCTTCAGTGTCAAGCAACAGTCTCCAGGGCCAATTAACCACTGAGGAATTCATTCTGAGTTATCTGACTACTTTCTTGTGTGACTGTTCAGCTTGAAGTCTTACAATGGTTCTTCAGCGTAAAGCGTCATTTAACAGTCGTCTTTTAGTCATTTATAAGCTGTTCAATATCATTGGTATCATCCGCCTCTAAGAAACACTGATAATCAACACAATCCTGTACTTTAGTAGACGTCAGTTTTACACCCTAGGACTACAGTCACTTGCTATACTAGCGCCAAACCTTCGTTTCTACCTTCATCTATGTATTTCTACATTAAAGCGGATTAAAATCTGTTTTTGACCATGCACACATATCATACGACATTTGAGAACAAATATGTATCACATTTTATAAATATTGTTTTAATTTTGGACACTACAATAGCATAGTAGTGAGTTAAGATCACAAATGTGTGTAGTGTGCATCATGGCCTCAAAGGTCAACCAGTCTTGGAAAAGTTAAGCAACTACACACCACGCCTATTCTTCTCCACGCCAAACATTCGGTATCTACAATTCGAAAACTGCAAAAAGAAGGGTCGACGCCTATGAAGAACATAATTAATCGAAATTAAAAACAAGACTTATGAGTGACTCAATTAACCTACGAAGCGAGCGTGCACTTCAGTGACGCCGCCTGTGTCTCATAGTTTTTTTCGAATAGCCTTCCAGGAAAATACCCTTCTTCAACGTGTGATGACTCCACGTTCCACATTGAATTATGAACCGCAACCTGCGTGAGAGGTTGAACGTCCGGAAGGTCTTTACAAATCGTGGAAATTGCCTGAATGCGGCCCATCGGTGCGATAGAAAGACCAACAGCAGGCACCTCTACGAACGCCATTTATCCTGGGTAAAGTGGAAGTATGTGACAACTTTAGATTAAACATGGGTATTTTTATCAGACTGTTGCAAAATTAGAACCATCATTTACACTTCAAAATACCGTCCCAAGTTAATTCGTCATGACTAAGTAACTTTGTCCAAGGGATTCATGGTTGTCGCGAGATACTCCTATCAAGGCAAGTAAACTATTTGCCAGGTTCTTAAAAGCTATAAAATCAATTCTACCTTCTTTCAGCAACATATCTTGACCCCAATTTATACAGACGACCTGTCTTGTTTGTATGGAAGTGCCATCATTCAAGTTTATGTGTGTATGGATACAGCTTCATATTATACATCTCATTCTCTCCGTTACTTTCTGGAACCGGCGAAAGATACCGACATTCAGGATATTACATTTCACGATATATCGGTGAAGTAAGCAGATGCCAGACATATGGGTTTCTGCGGATTTGTCCTACTGAGAATTGCTCTTTCATCATATCGTCTTACCACTCTCCAAAGCCTGTAAGGAGAAATGGCATAATATTCCACTTCCTGTAATTCGTAGCCTTCTACAATGGAAGTTACGGTACAAGGGCTATTGCCAAGGCAACCGATTGTGTTCTTGTGGATTTTCGTAAGGTAGGTGCTAGCTCAAATTTGGACACATGGACACAGGTCGACCTTTTATATTTATTTAATTATTGAAACAGGATAATTAATTAGGAATCTGGCAAACTACGAAAGGTTATAATATGGACCATGATAAGCAAGGACGGGACATGAGTATAAGTTAAATTCCCTTCGTTCTCGAGATAATGATATCCTTCTTGGAACCCACAATCGACTGCAATAGTTCAAATGATACAGACATTATATAATTAAATCCATGTCACTTTTCGTGAGTTAGTTTGTATGAGCATGATATATATCAGAAGATAAATGTTATTTTGGCTGATTATCATTGTTTCCAATCTAGTATAACGGTTCTTTTCAAGTAACATTAGCATAGTATATTGAATATTCTGTATCACCAAACATCATGCATATACACAGAACGCAGAAGTCCAAATTGGCTATGATTCCATATTAAAGAGGATAAATATATGTTACCAATATTTAACTTAGTGTAATAATTACATCTACCTTATTCATAAGATCACGTTAAGCAAAACAAAAAAAAACAAAAAACGAACATAAATAAATATACTACGTGGTTACACCAGACAAAGGATACACAAAATAGAAAACACCACTTGAAAAACACCATTAAGTAAACGCCCATGGGTGCTGAGTGAATTAAATATGTTCTCAAATTCACTGGGACTGTCACCAATACGCACTTCGCCGTGGCGAGCTGCGCGCTTAACTTGGTGAGTTTTGGGGGCTGCGCACACTTTGTCGTAACAAGACTCACCGGTGCAAATTTGCTACAGCTGTTACTGCTACTACTAGAATTACTACTAATAATAATACTAATGTCAATACTACTGCAATGCTTTAAAACATTAAATATAACAATAAAATTACGGTCATTATTAATTAGTTCACGAAACAAACATTTTATATTAATAAAAATATACCTAAAGCTCAAGTTGGACCATTATCTGTTTATATGCGAAGAAAACATTGCAATCGATTAACCAGTTTTGGCGTGATGTTAAGTCAAACGTCGTAATATCACTTTTATCTTATATTACAGAGAAACATTGTTGTGGGAAGTTTTCAAAAATATCATCATTGATTTCAATGCACTATTTGAACGCGTGGCAGAAAATGAATAGTGTCTTGGCGATTAATATCCTAACGTTCCTTCATATGGGTAATAGCATAATTTATTTGAGTAGCAAGTTCCGCTCATGTGTGTACTTTGGTGCACTTCGCATCTAAAAACTTGCGACAGCGAACGCCGTGCAGCTAGGCAACCCAAATGGCACCTTCTTATCCCACAATCGTGTCTGGTAAACAGACCCCTCTTTCTTCTTCCTTCGTCACACCCATAGTAAAATCAGCAAACATTATGAGCACGTTATTTCGGTAGTTTTTTTGTTTTCTTTTGTTTCTGTTTTTTTTTCTTTTTCAAAATAGACATGTATTAGTATCGAATTTTATCGATAAAATGAAAGAATAAAAGTGAGACGAAACTATATACGTAAGTTGACGGAGGGAGAAATTTAAACACACAATGAAAAATTGAAACCGATGGGTGCCTTCAGGCAAAGACAGAGAAATTTGAGAGAGAGAGAGTGAGAAAGAGAGAGAGAGAGGAAAGGGGAGAAAAGAAGTAGAAGAAGATGGAGTACAGATAAAAATATGGAATTTAAATGTAGTAAAAAAGAACCTAACATTATAAAGTGCAGTGCTCACAAATCTAACAGCAAGATAGAAGGTACTTTTGGATTTTATATGTTTTTCAGGGCTATTCGAATATATAAAGGGCGCTTGAAAATTCATTTAGATCCTTTCAATATTGCGACCAAAGTTTATGGTCAGATTAAATACTCATGATTTCCAGTGGAATCACATTTAGGATAATCTCAAAAGTGTAACACACATGATTTGTTTGTGTGTGGTTCGGCTGCAAATTCGGTGGGGCTCTTTGAACCTACTGGTTCGGAATAAATTATAATCATGAATTCCCCCAGGATTTTCAGATTGGCGTATGTAAAGTCAAAATTGGGAGGGTGTAGGTAGCTTTACAATGTTTCTGTCAACTTTTGACCGTGAAAATAAAGTAAAAGTTGGGGATATTCGCAAGGATTTGGGGCTGACCCCCTCCCAGTTCCCGGGGGTCTGGCGGAATCATTGATTGTAACAAACCATGTAGATACCGTGGTCCATATCTTCCATTCCAGACTAGTAATGTAAATTGATCATACAAAGAACGTGAATGGAAAATAATTTTTCTGCTTAATTTCTATCAGAAAGAGCCAAGATTATAATTTAAAACTATATCAAAATGAAAAGTTCCAAATGTTCAAAAGCAATATTCGCATGTTCCTATAGGCATACCAGACATTACATGTTGCACATTTCAAAAGTGAAAAAGGGAACACATAATATTATGTTTATAAATTTAATTATAGGATGGAAACGAATTTTTTGCCAAACTAATATAAAAATAATTCTTCTCTTAAAATAGCTAAAAAAGGGGACTATTTTCTACTCATATCTTAATATGTATCTGTTCGGAACATGTCACTCTAGATTCCACCTATTGTGAATATAACGCTTTAATAATTACAACATTAATTAACTAGTGTTTATAACAATTCGCACACATGGAATAAAGCGGCAGAGCTGAAACGGGCCCCGACTGTCGGGGGATGCTGGTCAGGTTTTGGGCTGTGTCATCAGGTTTAAGATTCGAACGCATTCAGACGCGGTGATTCGATGTGTGATTTCATAACCTGGAAGATGATGGAGAGATTTTAATTGTTTCATTGCGTTTAAACAATGTTTATTTCAGGGGTGACCAGAATCGGAGATGTTACCCCGAGAACACGAAAAATACGACGTCAAAATTAAGAGTTAAATAGATTTTCCAGACCGGGTCAATGGGTAACTCATGTTTGGGTCAGTCCCTATCACCGGGTCATCGAAAGTGACCCGAATTTTGCTGTGGAATACGCACAAACAGAGAGAGTGTGTGTAAATTAAGAGAAGAAATAATCATGAATAGAGAGAAGGAGAGGTAAAAGAAGAGAAAGAAGCAGCGAAGAGACGATAACAATACATCAAGAAAGAGAGGAAGAGAGAAAGTTCAATGAAAAATATGAAAACTACATTATCATTATGCTAATCAGCACACACACCTGTTTACTCGGATTCTGACCAGTGATACTTCGTTAAGTTCTCCACAGTCCAGAGATGAATCTTCAGTGTATGCGTAAAAGAAACTGGTTGGTGTGGAATCGAGCTCAGGTTTTCAAATTAGAAGTCCAGCACGATAGGAATACTCCACAGACGACTTTACTCAAGACGTGCTTAACAAATGCTATAGTGTTTGTTTCTACGAATAATAACATGAAAATGGATACTTCATATCAATGTTGTGTTCTTAACTGTACCCTCTGAGACTTAATTTGGACTTTTCCAACCAACATTCGTAAATCGTCTTTTTCTCTATAATGACTCGTGCTTCATTCCATAGTTGTAAATATTATCCATTTTTTATGAGAAGTGATGGTTAGATTCTTCAAGACCGCTTTGTAAAAAACCTGGCTTGAACAGGATTCGAAAATATGTTGGTTTGCTTTAGTACATCAAATTCCAGCACTTTTCCTCTACTCCATTTTGCCACCTAGATATAAAAGTCATGAATTACTAAGTTCATGTTTGGAAATAGCCAACTTCGTTCTGTAAGTTCTTTAAACCAAAATGCACGCGAAAAGTTCTTAAGCCAATCACTTATAGACAAATTAGTGCCCACTAATATCCAAAATAGCAAAAGTCCTGGAAAAATGAAATAAACAATAACAGCTGATGCAGTTTCTATGAGTCGTGGAAGTTCAAAGTAACGCTTATAGGAATAAGCATTATTATTATTGCAGTGAAACCTCCGATAACTGACAGTTGTATATTCCCTCTGGAACAACAGTGAATATTATGGAAGTAAACTCTGCTTTGGTTTTCTCTGAAAATGTATTTCCCAGAGCAAAAGTCAAAATTCTATGATATGAATATTTACGTGTTTTTAAACTACTTGGTTTCTCATTCTATGCATGTGTTTAAAATGACTCCCTTGCAAGAAAAATATTCCAGAATTGTTACATTTTAATTCCTAATATTCCGGGAGTATTCGTAGATAATTAGAAATATGTCGGAACTTGTCCCGCGATTAGAATACTTGGTATCGTGAAAAAATACACGGAATATTTCTCTAATATATTCCCATAGAATAAAAACAACCTTGAAAATTAGAGAAAGAAGCACGTTACACAGCAAAATCTTGTTTGTTAACGCTACAAGGATAAAAAGTATAGTAGAAAGTTAAAATGTAATTGTTACAATAATCCTGAAATCTTCGGAAGGCGGACATTGACATAACATGTATAACTAACTAACTCTATGGCTTATGGAACTCGCAAGTTCATCGCCGCAGTAACAAACGTTCACCATTGGATTCTATCCTGGGCAGTATCAAGCCAGTTTTCATCACGAACACCTACTTCTCGAAGATCTCTTCTAATATTTTCCTCCCAACGACGTCTCGTTCTTCCCAATGGCCTCTGTCCATCCAGCCTTCCAACCAGGATAGAATATAATCTTCGGCTTTCCCCCATCCGAGCTACATGGCCTGCCCACCTTAGTCGTCGAGATTTCATTATTTTTACAACATCTGGTGAATCGTACAGTACGTGAAGTTCTTCATTATGCAGTCTCCTCCACTCTCCAGTCAGCTCGTCGCGTTTCGGCCCGTATATCTTTCTCAAGACCTTATTCTCAAATACACGTAATTTATGTTCATCTGCTAGGGTCGTACTCCAACTTTCGCAACCGTAAACTATTACCGGCAGAATAACCGTTCTGTATATTTTTAATTTCAATTTCCTTGATATTAATCGCGATGTTAGAAGTTTTTGGACTGAATAGAAACATGCGTTCCCCGATACTAAGCGGCATTTTATTTCTTCCGTGACCTCGTTTTTGCTTGTTACGTATGCTCCCAAGTATTTAAATTTGTTTACTTTCTCTATGAGCTAATCCCTAATTCTTATGTTTTTAATTCCTTTATTCCCTGTGCTTCGGCTTGTTATCATGTGTTTTGTTTTCTCGATGTTTACCTGTAGACCTATCTCGTCGCACGCTTCTACTAAGACATCGGTGTTGCTTTATAGTGCATCTATATCGTCCCCCATTAAATCTACATCATCCGCGTATACAAACACTTGATTCAAACCATTCAATGATAGTCCCTTTTTGTCCCCTTTAATTTTTAGAATCACATATTATAACGCAAAGTTAAACAGTAGTGGTGACATGGGATCGCCTTGTCTCATTCCGTTGCGAATCTTGAAACTATCTGACATATTATTACCTATCCGTACTCTGCTTATGGGGTCGCTGAGACACATTTAATAATGTATTGAAAATATTCAGGCATGAATAATGCTGGTATATAGTGAGAATATATATCCCTTTCTATTGTGTAGAACCTATATTTATTGCGTACTGTCTGGGAGTATTTATTCAGTTACTTAACTCTACTATAATGGCCAAACATGTACTGTGGGGTCGAAAGTCCCTCGCATATGTAAGGGACAATTTCCCTCGGCGTAAAGAAACCCGAAAAAAGTATTTCGGGAACATAATATTTAGTGTCTTTTTTGTTTTGTGCATTTGCCTTATATTTATGGGCCAGACACTCACCTATGCCTAAGCCTTGAAATGTTTAAGGGACTGCAAGAGACAGGTTCAAGCTATGAGTGTCTATCAATGAGCTTTCTTGTTAAAAAAAAAGAAAACGTTGCTTGTTCCTGTAAAACTTTTCTTTCGTGACTATATCATCTTCTTGGACATTGAATGTAGGAGTCAGAACCTATATTGAAATATTCGTTGTTTCGAAAATCCCGTGCTATGGTTATAATATTAGGAGGCGAAAACATACACTTCACAATACACACACGACATTTTTATTCCTAATTTTCAACCTCCTCTGTCAGTTACATGAAATGTTTACAGAACTACTTTGTAAATAGATGTTAATTTTTTGTGTTAATTTTAACTATGCAAATGTTTGAATCAATCGTAATAAGATACAATTGGAGAGTTGTTGTGAATAAAAGAGAGTGGCGATCACAGTTGTGGCTTCGGCTCTCCTCTCAAAACATGTCTGGTCAGCGTTGGAGCAGTAGACCAACTTTTCCCTCCGGGAGAGTCCTCATCCTCATCGATACAATATCTGAATACAATCATATTCAGAAAAAGAGGGAAACCACAAGTACGCGAAATGAGTGTGTAAGCAAACAAGCAATAAGAATAAGCTGAAAGTTGGATAACAACAGATTGCTGGCGTGGTTATTAGCGTGATTACCTATGTGCACTTTCCACACTGAAAATCATAGGTTCGCTTTCCACCTACGCCAGCGTTTCTCAACCTTTTTCATCCTGCAACTAAAAACATGACATTTCAAAACATGACCGTTGATGTGCTGTATTTGATAATAAACATCCTAATTACATTATTCAGAACTATTCAACAAATTACATTATTTTAGTAGACCCTAATTATAAAAACAATAAGCAAAATAAAATATCGTCTTCGAAATTTATTAGTTTTAACCTACAACCCCTAGCTAAATTAATTTGTTCATCTTCTCTTGCGATCCCCTTACACGCAACTCATGACCCTCTGGGGGTCGCGACCTCCACGTTGAGAAACCCTGACCTACGCCAATATAATTTTCTTTCAAAATCGTAAAATATTTTATGCACTTGATTAGATGCATTTGGGGGAATAATATACACCAACCTCATTTGTAAGACTCCAACTTACTTCAGAAAGTAGGGGGAATGCAGCTCGTATTTTGGAACCATTATTATACTATCAGAAAGTGATACTTTGTGCATGCAATGTGGCCTGATATAAGTTTACTTAAAGAAATGCAATTCTAAAACAGTATAATTTACCAAAATCAAGAAACCAGTGATATTCGTTAGGTGAGAACAATGTGGATTTAGATCGAGCAAGAACAAGAAAGCTACTTTAATTTCTCCTGTCCACTTGCTATGTTCTGTCTGTTAGCTACCTTAAAATATTGGAACTCTTTATTTTGATTCCTCCATCTGTAATGGAGGCTAGCGCCTAAACGAAGATAAGTACAGGGAAACTGACTTCAAATTTGGGTTCAGTGATCTCGATTTATCTAGCTGTTTCTAATTTGGTGTTTAAAATTGGCAGACGCTTTTCATTTGGCATTTTAAGGATTCGTGCAAGTGATTAAATTACAGTAAAGCAGATAGAGAGTCAGTAAAGCAAGTTTACGTCAACGAATATGACCTCGATTAAACTTCTCCTTTCTAAACATTTTGATATGACTAATAAACCTGTCGATATTATTAGACTAAACCTTGAAATGGTTAACCCTTATTTAAGGAATAGTAATCGTTGTCAGATTTCTTTGCATAATGACAGGAACCAGATTATTACGTCCAAGCAATACGAACATAGATGACGGAGCTTTGTGAGAAAAGAAGAGCAAGCTTCGGGATTCGAACTCGCGTCGCCAGCTTTACGCACGAAAAGGGAAAAAATAAAGCGACGCAGCCCGCACGGCCACGAAGACATCAGGCAGATAGCCTTTAAGCTCAACTCTTACGGAAATAAAAGCACAGTAAAAGTTATATAATACTGATTTTTGTTTCGGTTACTGTGTTTCGTGCATTCATGAGTTAATCTTCTATTGACTACTATTTTGTTAGATTTTATACATATGAAAAGCATGGTATATAATTTGTTAAAAGTTTCGAAAGCCGTATTTAACGTAATTGGGAATAAACAAAACTTCATCGTTAATTATTACAGACATAGCAACATCGCTGTATTATAATTTATTTTATGAACAATAGAAACAAGAGAAAAGTTCTAATTACTTTTATTCACATATTTTTTGCTACATCGCGACTAGATACACAAACAGTATTTTCTTCACAAAGATTAGTACTTGAAAACTGCACTAATACACTAATTGTATTAAAACCCGCGCAGTGGTCACTCATGTTGTTGCAAGGTTGCCATATAGTTCAATTTCTGAACTTAAACTTCCTAAGTGCTGCTAAAGAGTGCGCTCAGATTATAATTGACTGAGTGTAAAATAACCAAGGGCCTGAAAGACTTCGGCCATGAGGGCGACGAGGGTAGCCAAGTTCTACACCGCTAACATTATTCTTTTCTTATTCCACAGAAGTTGAAAATGTGGAGATAATTTTGATGCTAAGTGACTTCAATCAGCAAGCTATTCCGTTCGGAAATTTACAAAAACCTACACTTTCGAGTAATATAGACATATGATGCCGAATCAAATTCAATCCTGAGGCACTTGCTGAAGTAGGAAACCTTATGGTTGTAGGTTCGAATCGCCTGCAAGTGACGACTTTTGATACTTAAATAAAAACTGTCAAAAGTTTTAATTTGTGTTACGTTTAACTTGTCATATTACACGAAGTGTATTAGAACTTTTAATTGCAGTTTTAACTTCTCCATTTGCTAATGATATTTTTTTATGATGTTAGCTTCGTTCGGGCTGGTTTACGTTTAAAATAAAAGACAATAAATGATCGTAACTTAATGTCATAATACTTACCCTAAACTGGATTTGTTCTTAAAACTCACATAATATATTCATTTCATAATTCGACATGACAAACAGGACATGCATACACATGTGTTGACTTACTAAAGAATACGTACAGACAAAATATATCACATATACTCAATGTTACATTTTCCTCGCATTTGAACTTCATAATTCATGAGTGCTGTCTTTCGTAGGCAAAATGGAGTAGAGGAAAAATGCAGGAGTTTGATGTATTAAAGTAAACCAACATAAGTTCGAATCCTGTTCAAGACACGTCTTTTTTACAATCTAATTACTTCTCATACAAAACTGATATTTCCGGCTGTAGAATGGAGCACATGAGTCATTATAGAGAGAAAGACGAGTTACGAATGTTGGTTGAAAAATCCAAATTAAGTCTCAGGGGGGACAGTTAAGAACACGACATTGATATGAAGTATCCATTTTCATGATATTATTCGTAGAAACAAACACTATAGCATTTGTTGAGCACGATATGGAAAAAGTCGCCTGTGGAGTATCGCTATCGTGCTGGACTTATAATTTGAAAACCTGAGTTCGGTTCCCCACCAATCAGTTTCTTTTTCGCAAACACTGAAGTGCTCAAACAAAGATTCATCTCTGGACTGTGGAGAACTTAACGAATTATCACTGGTCAGAATCCGGGTAAACAGGTGTGTGTGCTGTTTAGCATAATGATAATGTAGTTTTCATATTTCTCATTGAACTTTCTCTCTTCCTTTCTTTCTTGATGTATTGTTATCGTGTCTTCGCTGCTTCTTTCTCTTCTTTTACCTCTCCTTCTCTCTATTCATGTTTATTTCTTCTCTAAACTAACACACACTCTCTCTGTTTGTGCGTATTCCACGGCCACTTTCGATGATCCGGTGATAGGAACTGACCCAAACATGAGTGACCCGGTAACCGATTCACTCAGTCTGGAAAATCTATTTAACTGTCAATTTTGACGTCGTATTTTTCGTGTTCTCGGGGTAACATCTCCGATTCTGGTCACCCCTGAAATAAACACTGTTCAAACGCAATTAAATAATTAAAATCTCTCCTTCATCTTCCGGGTCACCAAATCTACATCAAATCAGTCGGTAACCTTTTCAGCTCTGCCGTGTTTATTCCATCTGTGCGAATTGTTATAAACACTAGTTCATTAGTGTTGTAATTATTAGAACGTTATATTCGCAATATGTGGAATATATAGTGGCATGTCCAGAACTGACAATTTTTAAGACATGAGTAGCAAATGCCCCCTTTTTTAGCCATTTCAAGAGAAAAATTATTATTATATTCGTTTGGCACGAAATTCGTTTCCATACTCGAATTTGCCAACATATTATTACATGTGTTTCTTCTTTTTACGTTTGTAATGTGTAACATGTAAAGTTTACTATGCCTATAAGGAACATGCTAATTTTGCTTTTGAACATTTGTAACTTTTCATTTTGATACAGTTTGCAATTATAATCTTGGTTCTTTCTGACAGAAATTAAGGAAAAAAAATCAATCATCCATTTTCTTTTTATGTTCACTTTGCATTCGTAGTCTGGAATAGAAGGTATGACTTATGGTATCTACTGGGTGTGTTGCAATCAGTGATTCCGCCAGACCCCGGTCCCTGTGGGGCTGTCGATTCTGGAGACTACCCCGAAGATTTTGATAGAAACCGTGCAGAACTCTAGTCCACCCTCCCAATTTTGAATTTACACACCCCAATCAACAAATCCTGGCGGAATTCCTGATTACAAAGTATTCCGAACCAGTATATTTAATAAGCTTCACCGAATTTGCAACCGAACCCCGCGCAAAAAAAAGTATGTGTGTTACACTTTTGACATTATCGTAAATGTGTCTCAAACCTCTGGAGTTTCACTGGAAAATCATGTGTATTTAATCTGACCACCAAGTTTGGTTTCCATTTTGAAACTGACTTAATGAATTTTTTAAGAACCCTTTATTTATTCAAAGAGCGATGTACAAATATAAAGTCCAAAAGTCACTTCTATCTTGCTGTTAGTTTGTGTAATGCGAACTCTATTGTGTGGGAACTGAACTTAATCTTTTTACTATGTTCAAATTCCATATTTTTATCTTTACTTCTTCTTCTTCTTCTTCTTCTTTCTCTCTCTCTCATATCTCTGCCTCTGTCTAACAGACGTTCATCGGTTTCAATGTTTCACTGTGCGTTTAAATTTCTCCCTGCATCAACTAATGTATATTGATTCGTCTCGCTTTTATTCTTTCATTTTATCGATACTAATATATGTCTATTTTGAAAAACAAAAAAGTTGCACTTGATGTTTGCTGATTTTAGTATGGGCGAGACGAAGGAAAGAGACAGAGGGGGTCTGTTTACCAGACACGATTATGGGATAAGAAGGTCCCATTTGGGTTGCCTAGCTGCACCTCGTTCACTGTCGCAATTTTTTTTATGCGAAGTGTACAATACAAATCTTCTTAATCCAACCGAACAACACATGATCAACTGCGTGAGATCTGCTATCACCAATCCGCTAGGTAAGTAAAAGTCCGATGCTTATTCTTGATATTCTAACCACTCAGGTAGATGAGGATGGAGGGGTTCAAAAAATGTCTACTTGTTGTATTCTTTTATGCCGTTTCGGGAAAAGGTAACCTCTTTATTGCACAGAAAGATGGATAGTATCGTCCGATAATGTCGTAACTAATTACAAACTTGTAGACACTTTTTGCTATACCCCAAGATCAAATGTAACACATGTAACAGAAGAAAAGGGATATGTACCTTCTTGATACTGACAACAAAACATGGTTGCACGTCTTGCAATTAAGATCAAAAACACCAAACTGCTGAACAAAACTATATTTTTCGTAAAAATAAATTACACGTAACTTTTCGACCTTCTAGAAAAGATTATCATCAGACATACACTGAGTCTGTACAAAAATTACACACATATAAGTACAGGCCCAAAAATCTACATGCTCCCTCATTGGCCGAATTTAGCCGCCAATCAGAGACGTCCGATCAAGCAGCCTCCCCATTGGCCGGAACAATCCGTCAATAAGAGACGTCATAAAACATCCAATGTTAACAAAAAAGAAAATCAACATGAAGCAAACTTAGAGCCCCCTAACACCTCAATTAACATATATATCTCGGTGTTTGTCAACAATAATCTTCAATTATTTACTAATGCTAAAACCTTTGGTCCAGTTCATTAAGTTCTTATCTACTTCATTTTCTATCCACCAGGCCTCCTTCCATTTTCTAGGCCACATACTATCTTCATGTTCTAACACAGTCACTTTCTCCCAGTCCACATTATGTTATTTTTCTTTTACATATTTGAATATAGCATTACTCTCTCTACCATATTTCACATCGCTTTTATGTTGTTTAATTCTTTCTTTCAACAATTTACCCGTCTCTCCAATATACTTCATATCACAATCCTCACAGTTAATACAATAAATGACACCTTTCTGCTCCTTCTTCCGTTTAACCTTTCCTTTACTTCTGACCAAATCCTACATACTTACTACTACCTTTTCTGTACACTCTCACACCCTGCTTTCTTAACATCTTTTTAGTAATCCCTGTGTCCTCTCCTAACCCTATAACGCCTTTCCATATCACCTCTTTTTCTTCCTCATTTCCTTCTCTTCTCCTAGAATCCACAGATGCCTTAATGATATTCCCTTTACTATACCCATTCTCATAAAGTTGTTCCTTAAAATTTTTACATTCTTTTCTGCATTTTTGCTACAAATCCTAGTAATTCTTGTCAACTTATTTCTTTTAAATTTAGTTTTGGTGCTTTTATCCACATTACTTTTCCTATTACAATAAAAACAAGCATTGCATTCTTTTTGATACCATTGAATTTTATTCTCCTCCATTTCTTACTCATTAAAATATCAAATTCCCAAAATCAAAATCAAATCCCAAAATCCCAAATTAAGTTGAGGCTTTCTTAACTTTCTCCCATTTCCAACCCCTTCTTCCCCCATGTCACCCTTAACAATGAAAATGAGTGTATTTTATTTAGCTTGGATATTAAAGCTATTTTTCCAAGTTTAAAGAAGGCCGCTATACTTGATATTGTTAAATTTGCCATGGGGGATGAAATTAGGACATGGGATAAAGTGAGAAAAACCCTCAACTTAATTTGGGATTTTGGTTTTTGCAAAATGAAGAATGACATATATAGAATTAAGGAAGGTTTAAATATAGGATCTAAGATTAGTCCTGTGTTATCTGATATCATTATCAATCTATGGGAAAGGAAGGTTGGTAAAGAAATGAAAAGGGAAGATTAAGTATTTATGTCGATACGTTGATGATTGTTTTGGGATATGGGAAGCCTCTAAAGAAGAATTCATAGAGTTTGTAGAAGGCATTGAGAATATAGAAAAAGGAATAGAGTTAGAGCTGGAGATAGAGAAGAGAGGTAGCTTATGTTATCTTGATATTTTAATGAGTAAAGAAGGGAGGAGAATTAAAAACTCAATGGTATCAAAATGAATGCAATGCTGGTATTTACTGTAATAAGAAAAGTAATGTGGATAAAAGCACGAAAACTAATTTTATAAGAAATAAGTTGACAAGAATTATTATAATTTGTAGCAAAAATGTAGAAAAGAATGAAAAAACTTTTAAGGAACCGCTTTATGAGAATAGGTATATTTTTCGCAGCGCCTAACTTCCTCGCCTTTTTTTCCAGGGTCACAAGTAGCAAAATAGCTGATTATCTAATACGGACACTGCAATTTTTCATTAGACAAGTGCTAGAACGCAATGCTTAGCATACCAATTTATTGTGCGAATAATGCGATGTTGACGGCTGTTCTGTCCAGAGGAGTTAGGAGGTTCAAAGTTTGGGACCATCAATTTTACCTGGAAACACTTCTGTCCCCTACCGGATATCAAACCCGACACCTTTTGGAAAATAATTAATGAGGAAAACTGCAGCTAGTATCTTCTGCGTTTTGGTTTAGTATGAGACATGACTGTCCCATTGCCTAAAGTTATGCTTCCACTTCTAATATTATGACTCTGAAACTGGCAGGTCTTTTCATTTTGGTTAGCTTTTTCCTTTTTGAGATTTCATTCTTGCAGCTAACTGACAGAATTACCTCAATGACAGCAATTAGAGATAAAGTATTTCAGATCATGTTTCATTGACTACATTGGAAACCTGCAGTTCTTGTAACTCTAACACTGACATAAATGATGAAATAAGGTTGAAACATTGGAGATGGGCTCTTGGTTGCCGGGAATTAAATAGTTCTTGCGCTCGTTTATAATGAGCGTGGGTCCGCATTCAAACCTGGTAGGGGCATTAATTTTAACACTGTAGTATGGAGCTCATTTTACCAAATTAATTATAAGTTATTCTCAGAAACTCACAGGTTCTTTAAAGAGTAAATAAACAAATTAATTAATTAGGATGAGAGGAGATGGGGAAGGGGCAGAAACCAAGGGAATTATTCCTGATCAGGTCGGGATTTTTTTTTATTTTAAATACAAAAATTACAATTCAACTTTGTCTTTCATTCACTTTATCATTCCTTTTTTTTTAAAAAAAAATGGAAAGTATTATTTTTTACATATCATTATTCTGAGCTCTATTTGAATTGTTCAGATAATTGTCTTTAATGTTCACTCAGAAAGACGGATATATAGTTTTATATACTCATTATTTTACAAATACGGCTATATAACACAATTTATAAATACAGAGACAGATAGAGAGAGAGAGAGA